>ML787752.1:117083-147446 GCA_009831015.1 Picea engelmannii | reverse complement strand
AGTCTCCTATATATACCAAGGAGACATTTTCATTTTGAATCATCTTGTACTTGAACATTTAAGTGGGGTAAAAGGAGGTTTCCCCCTCGAAGAGGCTTCTTATCTGAAATTATCTCTTTTTCAAGGCGTTGAGTACTTTTCCTAAGGTTTTTCTATGCTATATTGATGTTTGGTTCTTAACAAATACCATACCAAAACCAATACCAATATGCATTGCCAATACCCTTATACCTTGCCAATACCAATACAAATACCATTGCCAATATCATTGCATACCAATACCAATACCAATACCATACCATACCATACCAATACCAATACCATACCATTGCATACCAATACCATGCCTTTGCATACCAATACCAATACAATTGCATACCATTGCACGACAATGGTATTCATTGGCAATTATATGCATACCAATACCATACCAATATCAATACCATACCATACCATACCAATACTAATACCAATATGATACCATACCAATACCATACCATACAATTTCATACCAATACCAATACCATACCATACCAATACCAATACCAATACCATTGCATGGCAACGGTATGCATTGGCTATGATATGCATACCAATACCAATACCATACCATACCATACAAATACCAATACCAATACCATACCATTGCATGGAAATGGTATGCATTGGCTATGATATGCATACCAATATCAATACCATACCATACCATACAAATACCAATACCAATACCATACCATTGCATACCACAATGGTATGCATTGGCAATGATTTGCATACCAATACCAATACAATACCATACCATACCAATACCATAGCCAAAAACATCTGACAAAGTGTTCTTGAAAATCGACCTTATCTTCAGAAATTGCATTTTGTCTCATTGACCAAAACCCTAGTGCCGGAGATACTCCAACAAATGGTTTTCCAGTCGACAGAATGATAGTGTAGGGGGGCCACTTGTAGAAAAACGGTGCTCTTAATCCAATGAAATTGATGGTTCGTGCATATGATTCTCAATTTGAGTTTTATCACGAGTTGCAACTTGTCTCCTCAAGGCATTTAGGGACATGTGGTCAATTTGGTCCAAGGGCATAAAATCCAAACCAAGTAGCATAACAGACTTCCGTAAGCTCCCACAAGTTTGTTTGGCCAAGGCCTACATGACTACATTAGCCAAAAATACCTGACACAGGGTTCTTGAAAATCGACCTCCTCTTCAGAAATTGCACTATGCCTCATTGACCAAAACCCTAGTGTTGGAGATATTCCAACAAATGGTTTTCCGGTTGACAGAATGATAATGTAGGAGCCCCAATAGCTGAAACCCAGTGCACTAGATCCAATGCAACTGACAGTTCATGCATCCGAGTCCTGGTTTGAGTTTTATCAATAGTTGCAACTCGCCTCCTCAAGCCATTCAAGGACATGTGGCCAATTTCGTCCAGGGGCATAAAATACAAACCAAGGAGCATAAAAGAGTTTTGTAAGCTCCCGCAAGTCTCTTTGGCCAAGGCCCATGCGACTACACTAATAAAAAATTCTCTACAGAGTGTTCTTGAAAATCAACCTCATCTTAAGAAATTGCACTATGCCTCATTGAACAAAACCCTAGTGCTAGAGATACTCCAACAAATAGTTTTTCAGTCAACAGAATGATAGCACAGGTGCCCCAGTAGTTGAAACCCAGTTCTATGAATCCAATGAAACTGACGGTTCGTGCATATGGGTCTTGGTTTGAGTTTTATTGCGAGTTGCAACTCACCTCAAGCCATTTAAGGACATGTGGTCAATTTGGTCCGGGGGCATAAAATCCAAACCGAGTAGCATAACATACTTTTGTAAGCTCCTGCAAGTCTGTTTGGTCAAGGCCCACATGACTACACTAGCCAAAAATACCCGACACAGTGTTCTTGAAAATCAACCTCCTCTTCTGAAATTGCACTATGCCTCATTGACAAAAAACCCTAGTGTTGGAGATACTCCAACAAATTGTTTTCCAATCGACGAAATGATAGCGTAGGAGCCCCAATAGTTGAAACCAGGTGTTCTAGATCCAATGCAACTGAAGGTTCATGCATTCGAGTCTCAATTTGAGTTCTATCAATAGTTGCAACTCGCCTCCTCAAGCCATTCAAGGACATGTGGCCAATTTGTTCTGGGGGCATAAAATCCAAACTGAGAAGCATATCAGAGTTTCGTAAGCTCCCACAACTCTATATGGACAAGGCCCATGCAAATACTCTAACCAAAAATGCTCGACAGAGTGTTCTTGAAAATCGACCTCTTCTTCAGAAATTGCACTATGCCTCATTGACCAAAACCGTAATGTCGAAGATACTCCAACAAATGGTTTTTCAGTCGAAGGAATGATGGCATAGGGGCCCCACTAGCTGAATCATAGTGCTCTGAATCCAATGCAACTAATTGTTTGTGCATCCGAGTCCTGGTTTGAGTTTTATCATGAGTTGCAACTTGCCTCCTCAAGCTATTCAAGGATATGTGGCCAATTGGTTTGGGGGCATAAAATCCAAACTGAGTAGCATAACGGACTTCCAATACCAATACCATTACCATACCAATACCAATACCATACTATACCATACCATACCAATACCATACCACACCATACATAATTGCACCTAAAAAGAATATTGAAGTCAATAGGGGTGATAAAAATTGCTACATTTTTGCTAAGCCAACCATGGATAACTAAATTATGCAAAGGTACCAAAATATCAATATCTAGTTCAAATCCACACATCTATGAAACATCAATTCAAAAATCTTATTAGATTTATCAAGAGTAATTAAAATCATGGAAGTGTTTGTATCCTCAAAATATTAAACAAGAATCCATGTGTTTGAAAAATCAATGATCATAAGAGTGGTCCAAGGTATCATTGTCAAGTGTGATATGTGATGCTAGTAGGCAAGAATCAAAGATATTTCTAGAGGAGATGGAGTCTAAGGGAATGTGAGTGGAGTGGGTATCTTAGGTAGGAATTCAATAGGAGAACTAATGTGGAGAACACCAATACCATACCAATACTATACCATACCAATACCAATACCATACCATACCAATAACAATAAAAATACCATACTATACCATACCAATATCAATACCATACTATACCATACCAATACCGATACCAATACCATACCATACCAATACCAATACCAATAACAATACCAATATCATTGCATACCAATGCATGGCAATGGTATGCATCGGCAATGATATGCATACCAATACAATACCAATACCAATACCAATACCATATCATGCCATACCATACAAATACCAATACCATTGGCAATACCAATACCAATACCATTGCATTGCCAATACCAATACCAATACCAATACCAATATGCATTGTCAATACCAATACCAATAGGGGTGATAAAAATTGCTACATCTTTGCTACATTTTTTCTAAGCCAACCATGGATAACTAAATGATGAAAAGGTACCAAAATATCAATATCTAGTTCAAATCCACACATATATGAAACATTGATTTTAAAATTTTACTATATTTATCAAGAGTAATTAAAATCATGGAAGTGTTTGTATCCTCAAAATATTAAACAAGAATCCATGTGGTTGAAAAATCAATGATCATAAGAGTGGTCCAAGGTATCTGTTTCTGCCTTATACACACCTGGGAGATGTGGAAGAAATCTTCAATCCACTCGGTGTGTCCTTGGGGGCAAGTGAGAGTTAAGGTGTTGTCACCTAATCCTCAACTCCTCCGTCTAGGCCAACTCCTAGCGAAGCCAAGGGAGGTAGTCCCTAACAAATATACTAAGGCTTTGAACTAAGATAAGTGCAAGAAAATAAATCTAGGAGTTTATTCTTTCATTCAACAGTCAACCATAAATTGAAATACACATAAACCAATCATTCATCCACGATATAACATCAAGCATATACTTGCATAAAAAAGGATACTCAGGTACGTTTTTTAGATGCAAATAATATTAAAGTTACTTCAAAGACGATATCCAATATGTAAAAAAAAGAAGCATGTGGCTTTGTTGAGTGTAAAGTGAGACCAGTGCCTTAAAGTGAATCGTGGGCAATGTAGTTCATGTGTTTTATTAGGATAAATTGATTTTAAATTGAAGAATTTGTTTGGAAACTTGTAGAGAGATTTACTGAAACCCAATGGTCTCACCAGTAAAACTCACTCAAAGTGTTGGATGTCCAAAATGGGTGGGAAGCCAGGTCCCGAGAGGGCCCGCCTTACTTCGCAGGTCACTTCAAGGTGATTTCCCGTGCATCAAGCTAACTACTTCAGAGATTGTCCTAATTAATCTATCAACCACTGACCAGCACAGCGTGTATGAAACTTACTTCCAGCAGATCAAGACTAGCTCGCAACTGGATGGGTCAGGAACCACACTGAGAGCTGAGAGGAATTTGTTTATTTTAAACTGGAAATAAAATACTGAAATGAAATGTGAGACTAATTATTAATCCACACTGACCAGGCCTCTTTCGAGGAGATGAGGGGATGGTTTATTGCCAACTTGAAATTGCAAGAAATAAAGCTAATCTAGCAATTAGTGTTCTACTTTGCAGAAGGAAATATAATCTACATTGTTGTTGTAGTGCTTTGTGATGAATTGAAATACTAATTTTAGCTTATCTTTAGTTATGGAAATCGAATCTAAGCTAAAATGAAAAATTTGAGACAATCACCAAAAAACATCGTTCCCCCGGGGGGGATGAAGAGTGAGAGCTTGTAGCCCCATTGATTTTATTAAATAACTTACACAATTCTTTATGGGAGTGACTTGTGAACATTCACTAGGGGGGTCACAAGTCTTTACAATGTTTACAAAATACTTATTGACGAAAAGAGGTGCCCCCGGGGATCTCGGATGCTCCAAATCTGCCAAAAACGGACATAACTTCCTCTTATCTGTTCGTCAACCTGCACAAAACAGAAAACAAACAATGATAGAAGATGCCCAAAAACACTTTGGAAGTGTCTAGGGTTATTAGTAGGAAAGCCCCAAAATTGACTAAGTAAACTAGCATAAAATGAGTAAAAATGAACTAAGAAGAGCAAGCTGAAGAGCTTGTCTCCTTAGAGTCTTTTTCTGCTGTTTTAAAACAACAATATAAAGGCACTCTAATTGTCAAATATGGAATTAAAATCTTTAAGAAAAGAACTACCCTTTAACTTCTAAAGTTTTTGAAAGAAAACATGCTAAAAGGAGACTTTTCCTATGCTAGATCTAATCAATTAGATGAAACTTGAAAGAACAAACTTGGATCTAGTTTATCTTATGCATGTAAACTTAGATATTCATAAATTTAAATAAGGATAGATCTAAGCTACTTGCATTTCCAACAAAGTAACCAAAATTTTAAATTTTCTTTGAGAAAGAGAGAAGGGAGAAAATTGTAGCCTTGGAACCCTTGGGCAATGGAGTCTTTAGATGAGCTAAGCAGGGACCGAGTCTTTAGATCCTTGAAGTTGTGAAGAAACAAGCAAGTTTCATCACCACTCCAAGCTATGAGAACCTGCAAGCTTTAAAATCTTGCAAATAAATTTGTTAAAAAAAAATGGTGTCACCTACACAAGAAACTTGAAGAGTATGTTAGTTAACCAAAACATGCATACACATCAAAATCTCTAAATATAAATGAACAATAAGATGAACAGCAAGCTAGATAAATCCTATCCTACAAGATGATAGCATTCATTCAAAGGCCAAAATAACAAATCCAAAGAAGAAATTAGGCAAATATTACCTCATAGATTAAGCACAAATTGACATCAAGTATCTACACACATGCATAACACACCTTATTGACCTTCAAAGTCTCTTTATTCCAAATGAAAAGTATTATAATATTACAACTACAAGCAGCAATCCCCAAACTCCAACTAACTCACAATGGGAGAGAATGCTTGTATATATATCACAAGAGGCAAATGCCAAAGGGAGGAGGGCGCACCAAGTGTAGAAGGAGAGCACACCAAGTGTGAGGAGAGGGGAGCCAAGTGGTGAGGTATGGGCTGCCACCTCTCCCACATGCCCAAACCATGCCAAGTGTGCATCAAATGGAAGAGTAGAGGGGCGCCACCTCTCAAGAGGTAGGCTTCCCTCTCTAGAATGTGCCACCTCTCCAAGAGGGGCGCACCTCCTTTAGAACACATGCCAAAAATCAATTATCCACATGCCCACTTTATTGCTTTGACCAATGAGAGTTGTCTTATAGCTGCCACATAGCATTTTGAGGATTTATTTTGTCTCCAACATGTCCCCACATGTTTCCTTAATTTTTGCCCTTGCTCGTTTTTTATGATTTTATTGGACTTTTTTGGGTTTTTTGGAGTAAAATTAATTTTTAAGTGATTAAAATCACTAATTTTACTCAACCAAGTGGATACTTAGGTAATATGGGTGCTCTAGGTCCAAAAATGAGCACCCCCATAGCATATTAAGTCCCCTAGTACCATTTTTTTAATACATCTTTATTTTTTAATTAAAAATTGTCGAATTCTGACAATTTTTTAATTAACTGAAAAAATTAAAAAATCTTAAGGGGGACTTAGTACATTTCCATAAGAATCTAGGCGAATGTTTAGCATGGTAATATACATTAGAAACTAGGCTTAGATCCATGCTCAAGCCTAACCATGGGCATATACTCCAGCTCTGGAGGAATTGAGTGAAAAAACTCATAACTTATAAATTGCCTGAAAACGACAAAATATAATTAGTAAGTGAAAAAACACTCCAGAGTATAACTCACGCTTAGGACTTAAGGTGGATAAGACCTTTTACAAGTTCATCATGCAACATCTCATATTACAATTTTTCATGGAAATGTAAAGAAAAAAAAGGTTGGTCTTAATGACCGATTGAACTTCTGAACTCTGAATTTTGAACATGAAAATGTTCAATCTTTGGCAGCTCATTGGAAATCCATCCTAGTGCAACTTGGTAGATAACAGTATCAATGTCAAGTGCAATATGTGGTGCTAGTAGGCAAGAATCAAAGATATTTCTAGAGGAGGAGTCTAAGGGCATGCTAGTGGAGTGGGTAGCTTAGGTAGGAAGTCAATAGGAGAACTAAAGTGGAGGTTATCCCAAGGACCATTAAAATAAGGTATAGCATCAAATAATTTTTCATCATCATCGAAATTCATGGTTAATGAGGCAAGAGAACTTTCACACATGGGAAAAGAGAGTGGATTGGTGGCTCCCAAGTGTGAAGCTACAATATCAATTTGCAAGTCTAAGTTTTTCAAAGGATTCAAAGAATCATACTCTATCATTGGAGGTTGTGCAAATGGTGGTAGTGGTCACATAACGAATTTTTTGTTTAGATCATGATCCAACCAAACAGTAGGGATAGATTATGAATGAGCTACTAAAGGTGAGACATTGTATTGAGTAACATGTAATTGAGAACTACAACATGTGATTGGATAATTGGTGGATCACCGTTTAGGCCCAAAATGGACACATTTTGACGAAATTTAGGTGCAATCCCTGGCGTTTTTTTCTCCCACAGAGGCGCCCATAATTGATTACATATAGGAGACAAATCGACGCTAAAGTAGGCATAGTTGGCGCCCACTTTAGCGCCGAATAATATGTAAAACCTAAAAAACCTATATACCGGCGGACAAGGGGACGAAAATAACATTTTGGAGGGGAAGAATTACAAAAATAGGAATTTGGAGTTTGATATGGTGAATGGAGAATGAGGGTGACCATACAAGTGAATTTCTTGTTGCATTTCGACTCCAACACGATTTGGGTGTTTCTTAGGGCGACTCCAACATGATTTGAGTGTTGTCCAGGGCAAATGGAGATAGAGCGCGACAATCCAAGTGAATTTCTTGCCGCATTTCGACTCCAACACGACTTGGTTGTTTATTAGGGTGAATCCAACACGATTTGGGTGTTTCTTAGGGCGAGAGGAGATAGTCTGTGACCAAACCAGCTCAATTTCAAATTACAATTGGACTGCAGTACGATTTGGGTGTTTCCTAGGGAGAAGGGAGATTGGGTGTGACCATACAAACTAATTTTTAAACTAGACTCGGACTCCAACATGATTTGGGTGTTTCCTAGGGTGAACGGAGATAGGGTGAGACCAGAGCACGATTTGAGGGTTTCCTAAGGGCGAACTGAGATTTTTAGTTAAAACAATTATCAAATTTCACAATTCAAACTCTTTACATATAAATTTCCTCATGTGTCATGTTTTGACAAGAGGACAAATATGGTCGGCATCCAACAAATTTTGAAAAGAAAATGTTACAAAATAAAAAGTGGGCCGACTTTGTAATATGGATGGAGAATGAGGTATCAATAGCACTGAAGGATCCCTTGCCTTTTTTTTCCCTAGTTTTTGTCAATGGATCCCTGTTTGGGCATCCTTGTCCTTTATTTCCTTTGAATATTATGAACTTGTGGAATGTTCCTTGTAATTTATGGAGTTTGGAAATACTAGCCCTTGTTGTGGGGCTCTTGATAACAAACATAGTTTTCCTAGCAGGGATTTTCCCCTTTCATTTAATTTATTTATATTTTCCTACTATTTGGATAAGTTGGATTCTCATCCAACATTCATAGGGCCTTCTTTCCCTTGGACCTTCTCTAACATAGTTGTTTTTCACTAATAGAAGAGTGATAACTTCATCATCCATCTTACAAAGTGAACACATGCTAGGCCCTTGGTTACTTCTCCTTTGCAAACGATCTCAAAAAAGGAACTTGTCTCTCAACACCAGCCACATATAAACACGTGTCTTCATAGGAGCTCTAATATTCCAAAGGGGCTTCCACCACAATGATTTTGTCTTGTTTTGCATTACAAAACATAGTTTTGGACCATAACTTTTCAATCTATTATCTTAGAATAGAATTCTTGGACCAAACCAATACCATTCCATACCATTATATTACCAATACCATTGCATACCAATAACAATACCATTTCATGGCAAAGGTATGCATTCGCAATGATATGCATATCAATGCCATACCAATACCAATACCATACCAATATCAATACCATACTATACCATACCAATACCAATACCATACCAATACCAATACCATACTATACCATACCATACCACACCAATAACAATACCAATACCATACCAATAGCAATACCATGCCATACCATGCCATACCAATATCAATACCAATCCCATACCATACCAATACCAATATGCCTTGCAAATAACAATACAAATACCATTGCATACCAATACGGCCAATACCATTGCATACCAATATCAATATCAATACCATACCATACCATACCATACCAATAACATACCAATACCAATACCATACCATTGCATACCAATAACAATACCAATACTATACCATTACATACCAATACCAATACCATTGCATACCAATACCAATACCAATACCAATACCAATACCATACCGTATCAATACCAATACCAATATGCATTGCCAATACCAATACCAATATGCATTACCAATACCAATACCAATACCAAAACCAAAACCAATACCAATATGCATTGTTAATACCCTTATGCCTCACCAATACCAATACCATTGCATACCAATACAGCCAATACCATTGCATACCAAGACCAATATTGATACCATACCATACCAATACCAATACCATACCATACCATACCAATACCAAAACCATACGAATATTATACCATACCAATACCATACCATACCAATACCATTCCATACCAATACCATACAAATCTATACCAATACCAATACCAATACAAAAACCAATACCAATATGCATTGCCAATACCCTTATGCCTTGCCAATACCAATACCAATACCATAAAAATACCATTGCATACCATTGCACGACAATGGTATGCATTGGCAATGATATGCATACCAATACCATACCAATACCAACACCATACCAAAACCAATACCAATATGCCTTGCCGATACCAATACCAATATGACCAATACCATTGCATACCAATACCAATACCAATACCAATACCAATATCATACCATACCATACCAATACCAATACCAATACCATACCATTGCATACCAATAACAATACCAATACCATACCATTGCATACCAATAACAATACCAATACCAATATGATGCAAGAGCATCTCAAGCGAGCCAGCGTGGAGATAAAGGACAGCTGGAAAAGTGCCCAACGCAAAAATTTGAAAATGTCTTGAAACATTAATGAAGCCATCAAGTGGAGGCACACTTGTAAAATGTAAAAGGACCTTGAGCAATCCGCTCTCGTCCTTAGTAGGTAGAAGGCATTTATGATAGTTAATGCAGGTAGGTAGAATTGAATTCCTAGATTAAACGGTTTAGAAGGAAAGAGGGAAACATGATATAGACACCCTCATTGTGTATTGTAACATAGAGGATGCCAATTGAGAGAAAGAGCATAGAAGAGAAGAAGCAGAGAGTTGTGTAGAAGAATTCCATGTATAGAAGTCCTGGATTAATACAAAAAGGCTTTGATTCAGACTCATGGTGTTTAAATATTCTCTGTGTATGCATTTTTTGAATGTTATGCTCATGAATGTTTTACTCTTTCTGTCATGCAATTGCTTTTATGCTATGTATGAATAATTTCTTGTTGAATGTTTGAAATCTGAGAGGAAGAGTAAGAAAATGAGTTTCAATTGTTTCTCTGTCTGAGTGAGTAAAATTCCTACAAAACCCTGAAATGGTCAACGAAATTGACTTCCTTGTCGAGAGTGCACCACCTATCTACTATGTTGTCTTCGGTGGCCCATGCAATCCTTTCACCCTTGGGACTTCGTGCTTCATGATTTTGCGAGTCTTGTTGCAAAGATTACGGGACTTCAATTACCTAACGCAACCCTCCCAACCTGCAAGTAAGAAGTCCATGCACACAGGATCTTTCCTCTTCCACTGGCCCGAAGAGCTCCCGGAAATGGCTCTCCTATTTCCCTTTCGGGAAATATGCACCCACAAATACCTTCGAAAAATTTCCCCCTTTATACTTTGGGAGATCAGTCTTTGCACTTTCACGAATCCATTGGTCAAGCGCCTTGTCTCTCAATCTCTGAAAATTGAGAACAATCAACACTTGACCTTTTCTCTCTCTATTTCAGATTTCTCCTTATCACGATTTTGGGGGTTGCGATGTCAAGCAACTCATCCCCTCAACTTCCAAAACCCGATTTACCAAAACTCTGATGCGCTTGCCAGGTTGACCTTTCAACAGCCCTTCATTCTATCGGGATTTCAGACTTCGCGATTTCACGAATCCTGATGCGAAGGTTTTGGGACTCCACCCTACGAAACCCCGAAATGGTCAATGGAATTGACTTCCTTGTCAAGAGTGCACCACCTGTCCACTCTGCTGTCTTCGGTGGCCCACGCAATCCTTTCGCCCTTGGGACTTCGCGCTTCGTGATTTCGTGATTCTTGTTGCAAAGATTATGAGACTTCAATTACCTAACGCAACCCTCCCAACCCACGGGTCAGAAGTCCAGGCACACAGGATCTTTCCTCTTCCACTGGCCCGAAGAGCTCCCGAAAATGACTCTCCTATTTCCCTTTCAGGAAATCTGCACCCACAAATACCTTCGATAAATTTCCCCCTTTATACTTCGGGAGATAGGTCTTCACACTTTCGCGAATCCAGTGGTCAAGTGCCTTGTCTCTCAATCTCCGAAAACCGAGAACAGTCAACACTTGACCTTTTCTCTCTCTATTTCGGATTTCTCCTTATCGCGATTTCAGGGGTTGTGATGTCAAGCAACTCATCCCCTCAACTTCCAAAACCCTATTTACCGAAACTCCGATGTGCTCGCCAGTTTGACCTTTCAACAACCCTTCATTCCATCGAGATTTCAGACTTCGCGATTTCGTGAATCCTGATGCAAAGGTTTCGGGACTCCACCCTACGAAAGCCCGAAATGGTCAACGAAATTGACTTCCTTGTCGAGAGTGCACCACCTTTCCACTCTACTGTCTTCGGTGGCCCACGCAATCCTTTCACCCTCGGGACTTCGCGCTTCATGATTTCGCGAGTCTTGTTGCAAATATTACGGGACTTCAATCTACAAAACCCCGAAATATGAATTCACGGGTAAATCCAACGGCTCCTATGGCTTGAATCTACGGCTCTACTCCTTCTGAGCTTGAACCCCTCGAAATCACTCACCGTAACTCCCCTACTCCTCCGTGTGATCTGACAGCTCACGGGACTTCACGAATTCTCCATAGAGAATTCCGACCATCCATCTCTTTCCTTCACAAGGAATTCTGCAACTTTTTACCTAGTGGTTTTCAAATGGTACTCAACTGCCTGCGACGCAAACTTGCAATGCCTTCTCACTATTCCAATGCACAAACTTCCTATGCTTCCTTCGATGACTATGGATACTCTATCCCTTCTGAGCTTTCTCCAACTCTGAGTCTTGAAGAAGACTCCTGCACACACTCCTTGCGGCAAATTCCTTAATTACTCCAAGGAATTGGAATCCGTCGACTATGCACACTCCCTGCAGCAGCAGTCTCTCAATACTTCATTCAGGTTACAAAACCTGAAACTCTACTCAGCCTGCGCACACCTTGCACACCTCTTGTGCCTAACTTTACTTCTGAGTAAATGAGAACAAAAGATATCTTGTCTAATCTTTTCAGAGACAAACCTCTGAATCCTTTGTCAACGCACTCCTTGTGGACAATTCAACTGCACTCCTTGCAGGAATTTTACTCACTCAAACAAAGAAACAATTGAAACTCATTTTCTTACTCTTCCTCTCAGATTTCAAACATTCAACAAGAAATCATTCATACATAGCATAAAAGCAATTGCATGACAGAAAGAGTAAAACATTCATGAGCATAACATTCAAAAAATGCATACACAGAGAATATTTGAACACCATGAGTCTGAAGCAAAGCCTTTTTGTATTAATCCAGAACTTCTATACATGGAATTCTTCTACACATCTCTCTGCTTCTTCTCTTCTATGCTCTTGCTCTCAATTGGCATCCTCTATGTTACAATACACAATGAGGGTGTCTATATCCCATTTCCCTCTTTCCTTCTAAACCGTCTAATCTAGGAATTCAATTCTACCTACTTGCATTAACTATCATAAATTCCTTCTACCTACTAAGGATGAGAGCATATCGCTCAAGGTCCTTTTACATTTTACAAGTGTGCCTCCACTTGATGGCTTCATTAATGTTTCAAGACATTTTCAAAATTTTGTGCTGGGCGCTTTTCCAACTGTCCTTTATCTCTGCGTTGGCTCGCTTGAGATGCTCCTGCATCATACTCCCTTGTTTGAAAATTTTCATGGGCTCCTATCCATGAGCTCGCGTATGGTGTGTTCATGCCTCTGGATCTCTTCTTTGTTCTCCCAGGTGGCATCTTCAACTGGATGGCCCTTCCACTTGACCAAATATTCAAAGTATTGCTTTCGCCTGGTCTTCTTGCTGACCCTTTTGTCCAGTATGTGCTCCATCTGCGGCTTTTCTGCAACCGACATATGTTTTGTTCACTGGACCTCTGGTTGTTCATCACTTGTTCCTACTTACTTAGCTTTGTATGGGTACAAATATGAGATGTTGAATATCGGAGAAATTTCGATCCCATCGGGTAATTCAATCTCATAAGCATTTGCCCCAAATTTCTTCAAGACCTTACATGGTCCGATTTTCTTCATTTTCAGTTTGTTATATGTTCCTCTTGGAAACCTTTCTCTTCGCAAATGTTCCAAAATCAAATTGCCAACTTCAAATTGAAGTTTTCTCCAGTGTTGATCTACTCTGCGCTTATATTCCTGGCTCGAACTCTGCAATTAGTCCTTCACCCGGATGTGAAGTTCCTTCATCGCCTCTGTGAAATCTTCTGCACTAGCACTCCTAATCGCAGTCTGTTCTGAATCTCTCAGCTCAGAAATTCCTCTTGGCTGCATGCCATAGACAATCTGAAATGGACTCTACCCCGTGCTTCTGTTAACTGAGTCATTATAAGCAAACTCTGCCTGTGGTAATATGTTGTCCCACTGGCTGTGGTGTTCTGTCACCAGGCTTCTCAGCAAGTCTCCTAGACTTCTGTTTACCACTTCTGTCTGTCCATCCGTCTGAGGATGATAAGCCAAACTAAAAGAAAAGTTAGTTCCCAGCTTCTTCCATAAGGTCCTCCAAAAGTGTCCTACGAACTTAGTGTCTCGATCCAAAACTATGCTCCTTGGTAAGCCATGAAGTCGAATGACTTCTTTGAAAAACAAATTCACAATGTGAGTTGTGTCACTGTTTTTCTGACATGGGATGAAGTGTGCCATCTTGGAAAATCTATCCACCACCACAAAGATTGAGTCAAACCCTCTTTGCGTTATTGGCAACCCCAATATGAAATCCATGCTAACTGCATCCCACGGCTTCTCAGGTATGGGTAATGGTTGATAAAACCTTGCATTCTATCTCTTCCCCTTCGAATGCTGGCAAATTCTGCATCTGTCCATGAATCTCTTGATGTCTACTTGCATTCCTAGCCAAAAATATGACTCACTCAACTTTGCAAACGTCTTGTCATGACCGAAATTTTCGGCCAGTCCTCCAGTGTGTTTCTCCTTCAGCAGATTCTCCCTCATGGAGCATTTTGGAATACAAAGTTGATTACCTTTAAATAGTAATTCTTCTTGGATCATGTATTCTATCCATTGGCTTCTATCTCTGAGAATTGGATTCTCAGCTGCTTCGTACGCCTCCTTAAAATCTGGATCATCTCTGTACATTTCCCTGAGAACATCAAAACCCAATGTTTTGACTTTGAACTCCTGTAACAACAAACGTTTCCTACTCAAAGCATCAGCAACTTTGTTAGCAGTACTAGAAATATGTTTAATCACAAAAGTGAAATTTTGAATGTATTCAACCCATTTAACATGTCTTTGATTCAACTTTTCCTGTTGAGTCACAAACTGCAATGCATGATTGTCATTGTATAAGACAAACTCCTTCTCTGGTGTCAAAAGAGATTTTCGCATCATCAACGATCTTCTGCCTTCAGCATCTTCGGCCTCAACATTCCGCCTCTGTGCTTCAGCGATGTGAGTATCACCTCCTTATTTCTTTTTATCTGGACACTCATAAGACTTGTGCCCATTCTTTCCACATGTGAAGCATGTTATTACTCCACCTCTTCCTCTTCCTCTACCTCTGGTACGAGGAAAGATATTATTATCAGCATAATCCCCTCTCTGTTCGGTATGTTGCCCTCTCTATTCATCATATTTCCCTCGTTGTGAGCTTCCACCTCTCTTAGTTCGAGTCTGAGGTTTCTTCTAGTCCTCCTTGGGTTTCTGATTTTTATCCTAGGCAACTGATTTTCCTTTGGGCTGACTTCTGCCTCGACCTCTTTGACCCTGCTTTTGGATCAGCTTCTCTTCCACTTTTAGAGCCATTTGATAAGCATCTTCCACCGTTCGAATGGTCATCATGCTCATCTCATCCTGAATGTCGTATCTCAGGCCATTCATGTACCTGGCAACTTTTTCATCATCGCTTTCCCGATGACCTGCCCTGAAGTTCAGCCTGTAGAATTCTTCAGTATATTCCTTTACTTTCATCATCTTCTGTCTCAAGTTTTTCATTCTTCGAAACAGAGTAATCTGGTAATCTCTGGGGATGAATTTTGCCTTCATCTTTGCGATCATCCTATCCCAACTCTTGATCTTTTGCTTGCCTTTGCAGCATCTTTCAGCTTGTAGCTTATCCCACCACAATGTTGCATGTCCCTTCAATCTTGTGATAGCATGTTTGACCTTCTTGTCCTCTTCAACATATTCATAGTCAAAATATGTGTCCAGAGCTCTAATCCAGTCTAGAAGCTCCTCTACATCCAGATTTCCCTCATAAATTGGAATGTCCATTTTCTCTCTTGCACCCATTCTTACAATATCCCTAATCAAGCGTTCGTATGTTGCTTCTTCGGCTGCAACTTATTCCCCTTCATGTTCAACCTCAATTTCACTTTCAGAATCACTAAGATCCCCAGCACTGACTGCACGCCTCTGCGTTGTCTCCATGTCTTCAATTCTGGTGCATAAGTCACACATTTCTCTCTCCATGGCTGGATCAGGCATCTGCCTACCCCTTCTTCTCGTTATTTCCCTCTCCTCTGGTGGATCGGGTGTTTTCTTGTCCCTTCTCCTCGGCGGCATGGTGAATTCTCCTTTTCCATGCTACAGAAAGAAAAGAACCCTTTCTGTGCTCTGATACCATACCTGGCGCAGCCCTCCCAACCTGCAGGTCAGAAGTCCACGCACACAAGATCTTTCCTCTTCCATTGGTTCGAAGAGCTCCCAAAAATAGCTCTCCTATTTCCCTTTCGGGAAATCTGCACCCACAAATACCTTCGAGAAATTTCCCCCTTTATACTTTGGGAGATCGGTCTTCGCACTTTCGTGAATCCAGTGGTCAAGTGTTGACTGTTCTCAGTTTTCGGAGATTGAGAGACAAGGCGCTTGACCACTGGATTCGCGAAAGTGCAAAGACCAATCTCCCAAAGTATAAAGGGGGAAAT
This sequence comes from Picea engelmannii, assembly GCA_009831015.1. Taxonomy (NCBI): domain Eukaryota; kingdom Viridiplantae; phylum Streptophyta; class Pinopsida; order Pinales; family Pinaceae; genus Picea; species Picea engelmannii. The sequence continues at coordinate 130,880 of ML787752.1, read as the reverse complement.
TTCTCGAAGGTATTTGTGGGTGCAAATTTCCCGAAAGGGAAATAGGAGAGCCATTTCCGGGAGCTCTTCGGGCCAGTGGAAGAGGAAAGATCCTGTGTGCGTGGACTTCTGACCTGCGGGTTGGGAGGGTTGCATCACAATACCAATACCAATACCATACCATTGGATACCAATAACAATACCAATACCACACCAATACCATACCATTGCATATTAATACCAATACCATACCAATACAGTACCATTGCATACCAATACCAATACCATTGCATGGCAATGGTATGCATTGGCAATGATATGCATACCAATACCGATATGAATACCAATACCATACCAATTCCAATATGCATTTCCAATACCAATACCAATATGCATTACCAATACCAATACCAATACCAAAACCAATACCAATATGCATTGCCAATTCCCTTATGCCTTGCCAATACTAATACCAATACCATTGCATACCAATACCAATACCAATACCAATAGCATACCATACCATACCAATACCAATACAATACCAGTACCATACCATACCATACCAATACCAAAACCATACAAATACTATACCATACCAATACCAATACCATACCAATATCAATAGCATACCAATACCATACTAATACTATGCCAATACCAATACCAATACCAAAACCAATACCAATATGCATTGCCAATACCCTTATGCCTTGCCAATACCAATACTAATACCATTGCACGGCAATGGTATGCTTTGGAAATGATATGCATACCAATACCAATATCGTATCAATACCATACCAAAACAAATACCAATATGCCTTGCCAATATCAATACAAATACCATTTCCAATACCATTGCATACCAATACCAATACCATACCATACCATACCATACCAATACCATATCATACCATAACAATACCATACCATTGCATACCAATAACAATACCAATACCATACCAATACTGTACCATTGCATACCAATACCAATACCATTGCATACCATTGCATGGCAATGGTATGCATTGGCAATGACATGCATACCAATACCATACCAATACCAATACAATATGAATACTATACCATACCAATACCAATATGCATTGCCAATACCAATACCAATATCAATACCAATACCAAAACCAATAACAATATGCATTGCCAATACCATTATGCCTTGCCAATACCAATACCAATACCATTGCATACCATTACTGCCAATACCATTACATACAAAAACCGATACCATTGCATACCAATACAAATACCATATCATACCATACCAATACCAATACCATACCATACCATACCAATACCATACCATACCAATACTATTCCAATACCAATACCAATACCAAAACAAATACCAATATGCATTGACAGTACCCTTATGCCTTTCCATTACCAATACCAATACCATAACAATACCATTGCATACCATTGCACGACAATGGTATGCATTGGCAACGATATGCATACCAATACCATAACAATACCATTGCATACCATTGCACGACAATGGTATGCATTGGCAATGATATGCATACCAATACCATACCAATACCATACAAAAACCAATACCAATATGCCTTGCCAATACCAATACCAATACCATTTCATACCAATACAGCCAATACCATTGCATATCAATACTAATACCAATACCATACCATACCATACCATACCATACCATACCAATACCAATACTAATACCATACCATTACATACCAATACCAATACCAATACCATACCATACCAATACCAATACCAAAACCAATATCAATATGCATTGCCAATAACGTTATGCCTTGCCAATACCAATAGCAATACCATTGCATACCAACAAATGGTTTTCCGGTCGACATAATGATAGCGTAGGAGCCCCAATAGCTGAAACTCAGTGCTCTAGATCCAATGCAACTGAGGGTTTGTGCATCTCAGTCCCGGTTTGAATTTTATTGATAGTTGCAACTTGCCTCCTCAAGCCATTCAAGGACATGTGGCAATTTGGTCTGGGGGCATAAAATCCAAACCAAGCAACATAATAGAGTTTCGGAAGCTCCCACAAGTCTGTTTAGCCAAGGCCCATGTGACTACACTAGAAAAAATGCTCGATAGAGTGTTCTTGAAAATCGACCTCATCTTAAGAAATTGCACTATGCCTCATTGACCAAGACTCTGGTGCCGGAGATACTCCAACAAATGGTTTTTCGGTCGACAGAATGATAGTGTAGGGGCCCCACTAGTTGAAACTCGGTGCTCTGAATCCAATGAAATTGGCAGTTCCTGCATCTAAGTCCCAGTTTGAGTTTTATCGCGAGTTGCACCTCGCCTCCTCAAGCCATTTAGGGACATGTGGTCAATTTGGTCCAGGGGCATAAAATCCAAACCAAGTAGCATAATAGACCTTCGTAATCTCCTGCAAGTCTATTTGGCCAAGACCCACATGATTACACTAGCCAAAAATACCCGACACAATGTTCTTGAAAATCGATCTCTTCAGAAATTGCACTATGCCTCATTGACCACAACCATAGTGTTGGAGATACTCCAACAAATTGTTTTCTGGTCAACAGAATGATAGCGTAGGAGCCCCAATAGTTGAAACCAAGAGCTCTGGATCCAATGCAACTGATGGTTCGTGCATCCAAGTCTTGGTTTCAGTGTTATTGATAGTTGCAACTCATCTCCTCAAGCCATTCAAGGACATGTGGCCAATTTGGTCCAGGGGCATAAAATCCAAACTGAGCAGCATAACATAGTTTCATAAGCTCTCTCAAGTCTATTTGGACAAGGTCCATGCAAATACACTAGCCAAAAATGCCTGACATAGTGTTCCTGAAAATCGACCTCATCTTAGGAAATTACACTATGCCTCATTGACCAAAACCCTAATGTTGATGATACTCCAACAATAGCGTAGGGGCCCCACTAGCTGAAAACCAGTGCTTTGAATCCAATGCAACTGACAGTTTGTTCATCCGAGTCCCACTTTGAGTTTTATCACGATTTGCAACTCGCCTCCTAAGGCCATTCAAGGATATGTGGCCAATTTGGTCTGGGGGCATAAAATCCAAACTGAGTAGCATAATGGAGCTTTGTAAGCTCCTGCAAGTCTGTTTAGCAACCTTAAACCACTCTACTTCTTTAGCCACCTAAATTCATGCCATTTTTATTGATATTTTCCACTCACCTCCTCAATACGTTCAAGGAAATGTGGCCAATTTGGTCTGGGGGCATAAAATCCAAATCGAGCAGCATAACAAAGTTCAGTAAGCTCTGACAAGTTTGTTTGGCCAAGGCCCATGTGAATACACTAGTCAAAAATACCCAACACAGTGTTCTTGAAAATCGGCCTCCTCTTCAGAAATTACACTATGCCTCATTGACCAAAATCCTAGTGTTGGAGATACTCCAACAAATGGTTTTTCGTCGATAAAATGATAGCGTAGGAGCCGCAATAGCTGAAACCCAGTGCTCTGGAGACAATACAACTGACGATTCGTGCATCTGAGTCATGGTTTGAGTTTTATCGATATTTGTAACTCGCCTCCTCAAGCCATTCAAGGACATGTGGCCAATTTGGTTCGAGGGCATAAAATCCAAATCGAGCTGCATAATAGAGTTTTGTAAGCTCCCGCAAGTCTATTTGGCCAAGGGCCATGCGACTACACTAGCAAAAAATGCCCAACAAAGTGTTCTTGAAAATCAACCTCATCTTCAAAAATTGCACTATGCCTCATTGACCAAAACCCTAGTGTCGAAGATACTCCAACAAATGGTTTTTAGGTCGACGGAATGATAGCGTAGGGGCCCCACTAGCTGAAATCAATGTTCTGAATCCAATGCAACTAACAGTTCATGCATCTGAGTCCTAGTTTGAGTTTTATCATGAGTTTCAACTCGCCTCGTCAAGCCATTTAGGGACATGTGGTCAATTTGGTCCGGGGGCATAAAATCCAAACTGAGTAGCATAAAAAACTTTTGTAAGCTCCCGCAAGTCTGTTTGTCCAAGTCCCACATGACTACACTAGCCAAAAAGACCCAACACAGTGTTCTTGAAAATTGACCTATTCAGAAATTGCACTATGCCTCATTGACCAAAACCCCAGTGTTGGACATACTCCAACAAATTGTTTTCTTGTAGATGGAATGATAGCGTAGGAGCCCCAATAGTTGAAACCAAGTGCTCCAGATCCAATGCAACTGACGGTTCATTCATCCGAGTCATGCTATGAGTTTTATCGATAGTTGCAACTTGCCTCCTCAAGTCATTGAAGGAAATGTGGCCAATTTGGTTTTGGGGCATAAAATCCAAACTGAGTAGCATAACATAGTTCCGTAAGCTCCCACAAGTCTGTTTGGACAAGGTAAATCCAACTACACTAGCCAAAAATTCTCGACATAGTGTTCTTGAAAATAAACATCATCTTAGGAAATTGCTATGCCTCATTGACCAAAACCCTAATATCAGAGATACTCCAACAAATGGTTTTTCAGTGAACAGAATGATAGCGTAGGGGGGCCACTAGTTGAAACCCGATGCTTTGAATCCAATGCAACTAACGATTTGTGCATCTAAGTCTCGGTTTGAGTTTTATCGCGAGTTGCAACTTGCCTCGTCAATCCATTCAGGGATATGTGGCCAATTTGGTCCAGGGGCATAAAATTCAAACTGAGTAGCATAATAGACTTCTGTAAGCTTCCACAAGTCTGTTTAGCAACATTAAACCACTCTACTTCTTTAGCCACCTAAATTCAAGCCACTTTTATCGATATTTTCCACTCACCTCAATCCATTCAAGGACATGTGGCCAATTTGGTCTGGGGGCATAAAATTCAAACCGAGCAGCATAACAGAGTTTGGTAAGCTCCTACAAGATTGTTTGAACAAGTCCCATGCGAATACACTAGTCAAAAATACCTGACATAGTGTTCTTGAAAATCGACCTCCTCTTCAGAAATTGCACTATGCCTCATTGACCAAAACCCTAGTGTTGGAGATACTCCAACATATGGTTTTTCAGTCGTCGAAATGATAGAATAGGAGCCCCAATAGATGAATCCCGGTGCTTAGGATCTAATGCAACTGACAATTTTTGCATCTGAGTCCCCGTTTGAGTTTTATCGATAGTTGCAACTCACCTCCTCAAGCCATTCAAGGAAATGTGACCAATTTGGTCCAGGGGCATAAAATTCAAACTGAGCAGCAGAATGGAGTTTCGTAAGCTCCCACAAGAATGTTTTGCCAAGGCCCATGTGGCTATACAAGAAAAAAATGCTTGACAGAGTGTTCTTGAAAATCAACCTTATCTTCAAAAATTGCACTATGCCTCATTGACCAAAACCCTAGTGCCGAAGATACTCTAACAAATGGTTTTCTGGTCGACGTAATAATAGCGTAAGGGCCCCACTAGTGGAAACCCGGTGCTCTGGATCCAATGCAACCGACGATTCGTGCATCTGAGTCCCGATTTAAGTTTTATAGTGAGTTGCAACTGGCCTCCTCAAGCCATTCAGGAACATGTGGCCAATTTAGTTTGGGGGCATAAAATCCAAACCGAGCATCATAATGGTCTTCTGTAAGCTCCCGCAAGTTTGTTTGGCCAAGGCCCACGTGACTACAATAGCCAAAAAGACCCGACACAGTGTTCTTGAAAATTGACCTCCTCTTCAGAAATTGCACTATGCCTCATTGACCAAAACCCTAGTGTTGGAGATACTCCAACAAATTTTTTTCCGATCAATGGAATGATAGAGTAGGAGCCCTATTAGTTGAAAATAGGTGCTTTGGATCCAATGCAACTGACGGTTTGTGCATCTGAGTCTTGGTTTGAGTTTTATCGATAGTTGCAACTCGCCTCCTCAAGCCATTCAAGGACATGTGGTCAATTTGGTCTGGGGGCATAAAAATTCCAAGATGAGCAGCATAACATAGTTTTGTAAGCTCCCACAAGCCTTTTTGGACAAGGTCCATGCAACTACACTACCCAAAAATGCCTGACATAGTGTTCTTGAAAATCGACCTCATCTTCAGAAATTTCACTATGCCTCATTGACCAAAACCCTAGTGTCGGAGATACTCCAACGTATGTTTTTCCAGTTGACAGAATGATAGTGTAGGGGCCCCACTCGCTAAAACCTGGTGCTCCAAATCCAATGCAATTGACGGGTCATGCATTCGAGTCTCGGCTTGATTTTTATCGCGAGTTGCAACTCGCCTCCTCAAGCCATCCAAGGACATGTGGCCAATTTGGCTTGGGGGCATAAAATCCAAACTGAGCATCATAACGAACTTCCGTAAGCTCCCACAAATCTATTTAGCCACCTTACACCACTCTAATTCTTTAGCCACCTAAATTCATGTCTTTTTTATCGATAGTTGCCACTCGCCTCCTCAATCCATTCAAGGACATGTGGCCAATTTGGTCTGGGGTCATAAAATCCAAACCGAGCAACATAATGGAGTTTTGTAATCTCCTAAAAGTCTTTTTGGTCAAATCCCATGCGAATACACTAGCCAAAAATACTCGACACAATGTTCTTGAAAATCAACCTCCTCTTCAGAAATTGCACTATGCCTCATTGACCAAAACCCTAGTGTTGGAGATACTCCAACAAATGGTTTTTCGGTCGATAGAATGATAGCGTAGGAACCCTAATAGTCAAAATATGGTCCTTCAAATCCAATGCAACTGACGGTTCATGCATCTGAGTCCCAGTTTGAGTTTTATCGATAGTTGCATCTCACCTCCTCAAGCCATTCAAGGACATGTGGCCAATTTCATTTGGGGGCATAAAATCTAAACAAAGCAGCATAATGGAGTTCTGTAAGCTCCCGCAAGTCTATTTGGCCAAGTCCCATGCGACTACACTAGAAAAAAATGCCCGAGAAAGTGTTCTTGAAAATCGACCTCATCTTCAGAAATTGCATTATGCCTCATTGACCAAAACCCTAGTGTCGGAGATACTCCAACAAATGGTTTTTTCGGTGGACAAAATGATAGCATAGGGGCTCCACTAGATGAAACCCGATGCTCTGAATCCAATTCAACTAACAGTTTGTGCATCCGAGTTTCGATTTGAGTTTTATCGCGAGTTGCAACTCACCTCCTCAAGCCATTCAGGAACATGTGGCCAATTTGGTTTAGGGGCATAAAACCCAAACCGAACATCATAGCAGACTTTTGTAAGCTCCCACAAGTCTATTTAGCCATCTTACACCACTCTACTTCTTTAGCCACCTAAATGCATGAATATAATCATATTTCATGGCTATGACCATCTATGATACTCTTTATTGAATTTACGGTCTTTATTATGTGTGATGCAACTCAAATTTCTTTGTATGTTGAGTATGTACCAACATGTACTCCATCAAAATGAAGGGACCAACAATCTTGTTCCACAATTGTTGACTCACCCTTGAGTCAATTTTGTCTTGTTTCCCCAAATGAAGTGCCCAACTATGGGATAAACATTGAGATAAGCATATCCTAGCCCATGAACCGACACCTAATCATGCACTTTACCAGCACATATGATAGGTAAACTGAAAATAGGTTTGACCCACCATAAGAAACAATGAACAGGTTGTTTATATGTACATATTATACCTAGTTTGGAGAGTGTAAGTTCCTCAGATTGTTATTTTCAACAGGAGATACTAAGAGTCTTATTGAGATTTCTTCATCATGAATCTATGTTATTTTTTTTATCTATGTTGAGCACCTAGGGTTGTTGATGTTACTACCCATTTTTCTAATGGTTGTAGCACCACTACCAGGTGTAACAACATTTCATCCCTACAAGATAGTTTCCTAGTTCCTTGATAGATGTCGCAAGATTGAGCATATTGTAAGTATTTCACAATGGCTCTCCCATAAAATTCTAAGTAATTTATGATCCATGATGCAACATCAAAGGATTCCATATACCATGAGCTTGTACAAATGACCTATTTATCTAATAGTTGGTCACACAGAAAACCAATTGTTTCTTCTATGTTGTCAAGTACCCTTGTGGCACAACACCTATGGTGAGAAAAATAATTATGTCATCCAAATAATTTGGTACTATGTCATGTCACCAAACATGTGCTATGTCACATGTTCTCAAAGTTGAGACCCTGTGAGATAAACCCATTGCATTATATCTTGACTGTCAAGGAAATTTGGCAGGAAGTGTACACTTGGTGCAATATCAACACCATCAACACATACATAGATGACTTCTTCCTCTTTCTAAAGAAAAAGCAAAGTGAAGACAATGATGAATTCCAAAGGGTTCTCATCACGGTCCATGACCCACTACTCCTCCTGACCTTTACTACACAAAATAAACACAAATGTTGCATTGCTTCAAACTGAGAAAAACACTAGTTCTCAAAATTGATGAAAAAAACAACTTCCGATGGATTGGACCCGGGAGTTAGGGGTTCTCTAGATAAAATCCTATGCCAGGAATCCAACGGAGACGACAATTGCTCAATCCGAATCTCGGTATTTTTTATATTCCCAATTGCAAATCGCATCCCAAACCATTTTGGAGACTCTTGGCCAATTCCTCCTCATGGCATAAAAGCCTAACGGAGCAAATATTTTGAGTTCCATGAGATGATGCAAGCTTGTTTAGGCATGGACTAGGTGACCCCATTATCCATCCACTCCCGAGGGATAGTTTTATAAATTAGACCATGTTGACCACCTATTCAACTAGGGGGTCAACTCCATGTACCATGAAGATATGCATCATCATATGCTACCAAGTCAGAGACTATTTGGTTCTACAAGGCATTTTTGGCCTCCAACACATATTCTTTTAATTGGAATTTCCGTACCCCTACATGGGTTAATAATGTAATGGGTCTGCATGGATCATAGTTAGGTCAGTTATATTAGGATTTATTCAATAGGAGAGTTCCTTTCATTGATTTTTTTTTATCCTCGAGTTATTAATTTGTCTTTTCAAGCCTTATTAATATCCTTTGAGTTTTTCACTCCCACAAATAATTCTTCCAAAGTGGTGAAAGACATTCTAATGGATTCATCCTCTGGTATCTAGTGTTTAAGAATGATGCAAATGACCATGTAATACATATATAAAAGTTTCATGGAATTCCATCAAGTCTAGATAGTTTTTTTTTAATTAATTAAAATTGCCTAAGCTTGGGTAATTTAATTAATTAATTTTTGATAAATATTGTAAAAACTAGGTCCTTGGGATTTTTCTAGGGGTATTTGTGCTAAAAACAAATGGAATGATACCCTCTAAACCCTTGGACCAAGTTTCAACTTAGTCGGACAACTTTTGCTAGGTGTTTGTCCACCAGGAGTCTCAGTCAGTCAAAACAACAATTTTAATTGATAAGTCATGACATAAGAAAAATGTCATTTTTGTAATTTTTGAGCAAATGGATGAAAGTAAAGGTGGAAAGTGATGATAAATACATTTCCTAACCTACCCAACCTATTTCCTAACCATTTCTCACCCCCTAAACACATTACCCACTCAAACCAATTGGCCCCCTAGGGGGATTTGCGCCCCTCCTCATATGGAAACATTAGAAAGTTCATTTTGATGAGTTGTGGGCCCCTCCCTCTAGTGGTGTGCCCTTTCTAGCCTTCCACCTCACCCAATAGCCATGTCCCACACCCTTCACCTCCTCTCCACCTCATCAATCCTCACCCAAACCCTAGATTTTCACCCTCTCCTTGGGATTCTCACTCATGCTTGGTGATGGACACTTGGAAATGATACAAGAGGGGTCACTTTGTCTCTCAAGGTATAAATATAACCCCTCCCTCACTCATTTCTCACCTTCTCTTGATTTATTGTTATGCTACCCAATTTCTACCTCATCCCTCTCTCATCTTTCATCTTGCTTTCATTCCTTCTTGCTCCATTTTGGAGAGGAGCTTGGAGCAATTAGTTGTTACAACCTCCTCATTTGGTTAATGAGGAAGATCTTTTGAGGATATTGTGTTCTTGAGATTTTGTCTTGGTGCACATGCATTGGAGGTGATCTTGTTCCTTGTATTTTTCATATTTGAGATCTAGAGTTAATATCTAAAACAAATTAGCTTGTTTGGATAAATCATACAATAGTGTAGTTGTAGATCTATCTGTATAGGATAGTAGGTAGTAAAAATTAGTTTGTATTACTTTTTTGTCTTATCAACTATTGCTCTCATCTCACTTTGGGTTTCACAAGTTGCAGGTTGCTTCATTGGTTTGTAAGGTTGGCTTCAAGTTGGAAGCTCTCCTTCATAACCTAACTCAAACTCCTCTCTTTCTTCTTTCTTAGATCTATTTTTTGTTCATTTCATATCATATTTGGTTTGCTAACACTCTTAGATAGGTCAAAAAATCAATAGTATTTTCTGAAATTTATATGTAGGAAATTTCTATTGAAAAACAAAAATTTTCTTAACTTTTCTGTGTTTTGCATCATTTCCAGCAAGCAATAGCTTGTTGGTTTTTGCAGGTTCTTACCAGGTCAAGGGGTTATGTTGCACATTTTCAGTCACAAAACACGCAAACAACTCTTCTTTTGGTTGGGTAACAATTCTCAACCTCTTTCTTATCATTCTAGCATTGTAGCAAGCCCTTGGGAGTCCCTTGAGGCTTGCATTCTTGTATTTAATTTTCTGTTCTTGTAAAGTTTTTTAGTGCCTACATCTTGGGTGAGAGTTTGGCAAAGTCACCCCCAAAAATCGTAAGGCTAGGTTGTATATTTAATTTTCTGCATAGTCTTTTACTTTTTCTTTGCCCCACTTGTCATTAGGACAAGGTTGTGTGGATAGGAGTGATTTAGTTTAGCCTATTTCATTTCCAACCCCCTTTGGCACAAAATAGGAAGGCTTTCCTCCACCTTGTGCCATTGTGAGTGGTTTGTATTTCTTGTTCTTTCATTTCAAGTTTTTCTTTCCTTGTTGCCTACACCTTGGATGAGAAGTTGGCAAATCCAACCCCCAATATAGTATGGCTAGTTTGGTTGTTTAGTTTCTATGTTGTGCTTAATGGGTTAAAATCATCTAGAAGTAGATCTCACACAACTAAACACTATCTTAAGCCCATGGAGGCATAGATTTAGATCTCATGCTTTAAAATCTCTTTTATTTGCAAGTTTTACTTTCCAAGCATTTATCTTATTGTAAATGGTCATGGGCAAATGGTGATGGTTTAAGGCAACTGAATCTCTTTATTTTGCAAGTTATTATGGGTTTCCTTTACATGTGTTTCAAGTAATATCTTATGGTTTAATCAATTCATTTTCTTGCGAGTTTAACATTTCGGTTTTGGCATTATTTCACACATTTTGGGCAAGTAAATTTTACTTTTTCACACCCAAACACAAAAATTAACTTAGTTCATAGGCATAATAATCAACTAGACTTAATAGGACACCTCTACTGACCCAACTTCTACCATTTAAATGAGGACTAGAGGAAGCAACGGAAGGTGCTAGGCTGGAGACGGTCACACGGCGCGCGGCGTCCTTTCCGGGAGTACTATTTTCCCTTGGGCTGACCTATGGAGCTAGGGTAGGCCTTGTTGCCATACTTATTGAGCACCCAGCAGTTACTTGGTACAAGCAGGGGGACTATTGGGTTGACACTTAGCTAGGATTCACTCTTCACTAAAAAAAAATTAATCAATCTTTAATCCACTTCAACTTTGGGCATCAATTTGTCATATCTTTGTGGTCTACATCTACACTTGCAAGAACTTCATTTCAAATTTACATTTCATGGAAGCTTATCTTATGGTTGTGGATTAATCAATAAGTAGTCACTAGTTGTGCTTTTGGACTTTTCCTTTCAAGCATTTCGTTTTCAGTATTTTGGTGTTTATCTCTTGGGTGTGATCCTTCAAGAAGTTGCGCATCCACCTGGAGGCACTCTCTTGACTGGGTCTTGAGTGAATTGTGTATTTTATGCCATTGATAAGAAATCCAATAGAGTAGGTGATATTGTGAGCATGCTTGGCTTGTTGTGTTGATGGTTGCTTCATCTTGAGTATCTTTAATTGTCTGCACATACAAGCAATTTGTTAGTTAACATCTTTGTATCCATTGTATCTTTTGTTTAGTATAACTTTATTGTAATCCTTAGACATTATTTATTGTACCTTTGTATCTAGTTTGTATCTAATTGTGATCTTTGTAATCATTCTAAATCTTGTGTAATCAACCTCCCTTGAATCTAGTGGACCCCATTGCCCAATCCTAGGCACTAGTCTTAGTTGTCCTAAGGAAAGGTTTGATTATCATATTGAATCATTGCATCTTGCATTGTTGTCTTTGCATCATAGGATAGATTTTTCCCCAACCTTCTAACTAATTAAAGCAAACTCCTAGAACTTAATGTTAATCTCATCTAGAAACTAGGGTCTACCCCCCTTGGCTTCCCTAGGAGTAAGCCCAGACGGAAGAGGTTCAAGGCAAAGTAACAGCGTGGGATTTGAACCTAGGCATTGTGCCTCCAAGGACACACTAAGTGAGATGGACTTAGCTCATGTTTGCAAGTGTGTATAAGGAAGGAAACATCTTTGGCATGTTGCTAGGGATAAGCCTTTTATCCTTGGTCTAAACGACTTAACTTATTTTTTAAGAACTAAAAAATAAACTTTAGTCCCCAATATTTTTTTAACTTGCATTTGTTATTTTTATTTTCTTTCTTTCCAAGTGGTGACTCCATTGAACAAATCTAGCAAGTATACTATAGGGAGAAATCCTTGTAGGCTGCTTGAAAGTCTTGGAGACAAAGCACTCACTGATATCCAACTCTTGTTCCAACTTAATAAATTTAACTTTTGTTTTCCTTCTTGTTTTGGTTTGTTTGATGTGCTTGTTTGTTTGATAAACTTGGTCATCTGTCGACTCCACTTTAAAATAATTTGACAAAGTACTCTTCAAGAAGGAACTCACGGCTTGTTTGGCTTCATCCTTGAACTTGAGAAAATTTTTGGATGAAGCTAGCATGTTTCCCTTCTTATCGGATCCTTAGTAATCTTTTGGGTCCCGGATATTTTCTTCTTCAATGAGCGACCTCACGAAACCTTTTGATTTTTCAGGAATAGTTGGTTATCCTAATAATATACCTGAAGATGTTGTTGACAATGTGCTTACTTTTCATAATGGTGGTGATGCTTGAGCTCATGTCAAGGGCTTTTGGCAATTAATTGATGATTGGTATGATCCACCTATTTATGAGGATGCTCTTATGAGATTGTTTTCTTGGAATATTTTGGAGGGTCAGGGACTTGCTTGTAATTGGTTTCTTATTCATGAGGATAATTTGATCAAGACCATATGGGACTTTCTACATGACTTTTTGGAAAGATTTGGGGATGATCGGGATGAAATTTACAATGAATTGGTTGATGATTTTATGGAAAAATGGAAGAGGAAAAATCCTCCAGAAATAGAAACGATCAGTTCAAATATAGAGATAGATGCTCCACCAGATCCCATTGAGGAGCTTAAAGAAGTCATTTTGAACATGCAGTTTTCCCACAATGAACAGTTTATGGCCATGGAAGATCATGTGGAAATCATGGAAGCTGAATTTACAGAGACTTGTATTGAATATCCGAATCCTATGGAACTTAAGCTTCACAGTGAAAAATATAAGGAAGTTCATAGGGAAATTCTAGATGAATCCATGGATGAGTTAGTCATTTATTTTGAGGAGGTAAGGGAATTTGAGTTTGAAAGTGTTGAATATCTAGATAATTCAAGTCCCCACCCTCCTCCCGAGGAACCAATCTTTTGAAGGATAACTTTGAAACCCCCCCCCCCCTCCCTTT
>ML787752.1:92291-117068 GCA_009831015.1 Picea engelmannii | reverse complement strand
ATCTAAAGCATGCTCCGATGGGGTGGTTTATGGAAATGCGTCTGGGGAGGGTGCAAAAGCCCGCAGTTTCTGATGCAAGATGGTCCCTCGCGCTAATGCATGAGTGTCGTTTCCGACCCTTACACCTGAAACTAGAGCAACCTACATTGCCAGCATCGTAAATGATAGGTTGTTGCTCGCTTGAGGAAAACAGTATGAATGTTCTTGTGGTATGTTCATTTTCAACCTCTCAACCAAGAGATGAATTAATGCATAATTATGGGGAAATGGAAGGCAATTTCAGCGTATCAGTTTCATATCATTATGAGTATTGGTTGGCCTTCCACCTTGACAGTCATATGCAGCAAAGTATTAAAATTTTACATGGCTTGTCAAACTCCCACGTTTGGTTTAATAGAGGAAGGAGCATGATTCTTGGCTGGTTCTTTCTCACAAAAAGTTCCAAGTTGATAAAACTTGGGAAGGGGTCTTCTGTGATTCATCCTGGACAAGGATGTTTCATACAATCGTGGCTTCATTCCATCCATTGCATGGATGGTTGTAATGTATCTCTAACCCTTCTCTTTTATTTTAGTTTTGTATTATTTCATTCATTATGTCATTATGTACTTAGATTTATTTTTGTACCATAGTTTCATTTTGTAATTAGAAATGTTGTACAATGATTGTTTCTTTATGTAATTTTTGTTTATAGCATTTCATTTTGATATATATGTATGTTTATGTTGGGTATTGGTGAGCACTTTGTTTTGTAGATGTTGGATTCGCGTATGCTCTCCTTCCCAAGTGTGAAGATCACACACACGTCCCCATGTGGAGCCAGATGCCGACCACCTATTCAACTAGGGGGTAAACTCCATGTACCATGAAGATATGCATCATCAGATGCTACCAAGTCAGAGACTATTTGGTTCTACAAGACATTTTTGGCCTCAAGCACATATTTTTGTAATTGGATTTTTCGCACCCCTGTGTGGGTTAATAATGTAATGGGTCTGCATGGATCATATTTAGGTTGGTTATCCTAGGATTTATTCATTAGGATAGTTTCTTTCATTGAGTGTTTTTTATCCTCGGGTTATTAATTTGGCTTTTCAAGGCTTATTAATCTCCCTTGAGTTTTTCATTCCCACAAATAATTCCTCCAAAGTGGTGAAAGGTGTTCTAATGCATTCATCCTATGGTATCTAGTGTTTAGGAATGATGTAAATGACCATGTAAGACATATCAAAAAATTTCTTGGAATTCCATCGAGTCTAGATAGGTTTTTTTTAATTAATTAAAATTGCCTAAGGTTGGGTAATTTAATTAATTTTTGATAAATATTGTAAAAACTAGGGCCTTGGGCTTTTGCTAGGGATATTTGTGCTCAAAACAAATGGAATGATACCCCATACACCCTTGGACCAAGTTTCAGCTCAGTCAGAAAACTTTTTCTAGGTGTTTTTCCACCTGGAGTCTCAGTCAATCAAAACAACAATTTTAATTGTTAAGTCATGACATAGGGAAAATGTCATTTTTGTAATTTTTGAGAAAATGGATGAAAGTGAACGTCGAAAGTGATGAGAAATACATTTCCTAACCTACCCAACCCCTTTTCTAACCATTTCTCACCCCCTAAACACATTACCCACACAAACCAATTCGATCCTTAGGGGGGTTTGCGCCCCTCCTCATGTGGAAACATTAGAAAGTGCATTTTGATGAGTTGTGGGCCCCTCCCTCTAGTGGTGCACCCTTTCTATCCTTACACCTCACCCAATAGCCATGTCCCACACCCTCCACCTCACCTCCACCTCATCAATCCTCACCCAAACCCTAGATTTGTGCCCTCTCCCTGGGATTCTCACTCATGCTTGGTGGTGGACACTTGGAAATGATCCAAGAGGGGTCACTTTGCCTCTAAAGGTATAAATAAAACCTCTCCCTCACTCATTTCTCACCTTCTCTTGAACTATTTTTATGCTATCCAATTTCTACCTCATCCCTCTCTCATCTTTCATCTTGCTTTCATTCCTTCTTGCTCCATTTTGGAGAGGAGCTTGGAGAAATTAGTTGCTACAACCTCGTCATTTGGTTAATTAGAAAGAGATTTGGAGGATCTTGGTGTTCTTGAGATTTTTTCTTGGTGCACATGCATTGGAGGTGATCTTGTTCCTTGTATTTTTCATATTTGAGATCTAGAGTTAATATCTAAAACAAATTAGTTTGTTTGGATAGATCATACAATAGTGTAGTTGTAGATCTATTTGTATAGGATAGTAGGTAGTGCAAATTGGTTTGTATTACTTGTTGGTCTTATCAACTATTGCTCTCATCTCACTTTGGGTTTCACAAGTTGCAGGTTGCTTCATTGGTTTGTAAGGTTGGCTTCAAGTTGGAAGCTCTCCTTCATAACCTAACTCAAACTCCTCTCTTTCTTCTTTATTAGATCTATTTTTTGTTCATTTCATATTAGATTTGGTTTGCTAACACTCTTAGATAGGTCAAAAAATCAATACTATTTTCTGAAATTTATATGTAGTAATTTTCTTAACTTTTTTGTGTGTTTTGCAGCATTTCCAGCAAGAAATAGCTTGTTGGTTTTTGCAAGTTCTTACCCGGTCAAGGGGTTATGCTACCCATTTTCAGTCACAAAACACACAAACAACCCTCCTTTTGGTTGGGTAACAATTCTCAACCTCTCTCTTATCATTCTAGCATTGTAGCAAGCCCTCGGGAGTCCCTTGAGGCTTGCATTCTTGTATTTAATTTTCTTTTCTTGTAAATCTTGTTAGTGCCTACATATTGGGTGAGCGTTTGGCAAAGTCACCCCCCAAAATCGTAAGGCTAGGTTGTATATTTAATTTTTTTCATAGTATTTTACTTTTTCTTTGCTCCACTTGTCATTAGGACAAGGTTGTGTGGCTAGGAGTGATTTAGTTTAGCTTATTTCATTTCCAACCCCCTTTGGCACAAAATAGGAAGGCTTGCCTCCACCTTGTTCCATTGTGAGTGGTTTGTATTTCTTGTTCTTTCATTTCAATTTTTTCTTTCTTTGTTGCCTACACCTTGGATGAGAAGTTGGCAAAGCCAACCCCCAATATAGTATGGCTAGTTTGGTTGTTTAGTTTCTATGTTGTGCTTAATGGGTTAAAATCATCTAGAAGTATATATCACACAACTAAACACTAGCTTAATCCCATGGAGGCATAGATTTAGATCTCATTCTTTAAAATCTCTTTTATTTGCAAGTTTTACTTTCCAAGCATTTATCTTATTGCAAATGGTCATAGGCAAATGGTGATGGTTTAAGGCAATTGAATCTCTTTATCTTGCAAGCTATTGTGGGTTTCCTTTACATGTGTTTCAAGTAATATCTTATGGTTTAAACACTTCATTTTCTTGCAAGTTTAACATTTCAGTTTTGGCATTATTTCACACATTTTGGGCAAGTAAACTTTACTTTTTCACACCCAAACACTAAAATTAACTTCGTTCATAGGATAATAATCAACTAGACTTGATAGGACACCTCTACTGACCCAACTTCTACCATTTAAACGAGGACTAGAGGAAGCAACGAAAGGTGCTAGGCCAGGGAAGGTCTCACGGCACGCAGCATCCTTTCCAGGAGTACTATTTTCCCTTGGGCTGACATGTGGAGATAGGGTAGGCCTTGTTGCCATACTTCTTGAGCACCCGACAGTTACTTGGTACAAGCGGGGGGAGTATTGGATTGACACTTAGCTAGGATTCACTCTTCACTAAAAAAAACTTAATCAATCCTTAATCCACTTCAACTTTGGGCATCAATTTGTTATATCTTTGTGGTCTACATATACACTTGCAAGCACTTCATTTCACATTTACATTTCATGCAAGCTTATCTTATGGTTGTGGATTAATCAATAAATAGTCACTAGTTGTGCTTTTGGACTTTTCCTTTCAAGCATTTCATTTTCAGTATTTTGGTGTTTATCTCTTGGGTGTGATCCTTCAAGAAGTTGTGCATCCACATGGAGGCACTCTCTTGACTGGGTCTTGAGTGAATTGTGTCTTTTATGCCATTGATAAGCAGTCCAATAGAGTAAGTGCTATTGTGAGCATGCTTGGCTTGTTGTGTTGATGGTTGTTTCATATTGAGTATCTTTAAGTGCCTGCACATACAAGCAATATGTTAGTTAACATCTTTGTATCCATTGTATATTTTGTTTAGTATAAATTTGTTGTAATCCTTAGAAATTCTTTATTGTACCTTTGTATCTAGTTTGTATCTAATTGTGATCTTTGTAATCATTGTAAATCTTGTGTAATCAACCTCACTTGAATCTAGTGGACCCCATTGCCCAATCCTAGGCACTAGTCTTAGTTGTCCTAGGGAAAGGTTTGATTTTCATATTGAATCATTTCATCTTGCATTGTTGCCTTTGCATCATAGGCTATAGTTTCCCCCAAACTTCTAACTAATTAAAACCAACTCCTAGAACTTAACGTTAATCTCATATAGAAACTAGGGTCTACCCCCCTTGGCTTCCCTAGGAGTAAGCCTAGACAGAAGAGATTCAAGTCAAAGTGACAGCGTGGGATTTGAACCTAGGCATTGTGCCTCCAAGGAAACACTAAGTGAGTCGGACTTAGCTCATGTTTGCAAGTGTGTATAAGGATGGCAACAGACCCCTTACTCCAAATGATGCATTACGTCAAACTGAGCAAAACACTAGTTCTCGAAATCAATGAGTAAAGAAAATTCTGAGGCATGGAACCCAGGAGTGAGGGGTGCTCTAGCTGAAATCCTATCCCATTAATCCATCGGATTCGACGGTTCCTCAATCTAAATCTCGGTTTTCATTTTTTTCCTAGTTGCAAGTCAAATCCCAAACCATTTCAGGGACTCTTGGCCAATTCCTCCTCGGGGCATAAAAACCTAACATAGCAGCATTTTCAAGTTCCATGAGATGTTGCAAGCTTGTTTAGGCATGGACTATGTGACCACAATGTTCATCCGCTCCTAAGGCATGGTTTCATAAATTGGACCCCTAAATCCAAATGTTGCACTGCTTCTTACTGAGCAAAACCCTAGTTCTCAAAATCAATGAAAATAATAACTTTCCATGGATTGGACCCTGGAGTGAGGGGTTCTCTAGATGAAATCCTATGTAAAGAATCCAATGAAGATGAAATTTGCTCAATCCGAGTCTCGGTTTTCATTATATGCTCAGTTGCAAGTTGCATCCCAAACCATTTCAGGGACTCATGGCCAATTCCTCCTCATGGCATAAAATCCTAATGGAGAAATATTTTTGAGTTCTTTGAGATTTTGCAATCTTGTTTAGGCATGGAATAGGTGACCACATTGTCCATATTCTCCCGACGCACAGTTTCATAAATTAGACCCCTTAATCCAAATGTTGCATTGTTTCAAACTGAGCAAAACACTAGTTCTAGAAATCAATGAGCAAAGAAACTTCTGAGGCATGGCACCTGGGTGTGTGGGATGCTCTAGTTGAAATCCTATCCCAGTAATCCATCAGATTCGATGGTTCCTCAATCCAAGACTCAGTTTTCATTTTAAGCCCAGTTGCAAGTCACTTCCCAGACCATTTCGAGGATTCTTGGCGAATTCCTCGTCAGGGCATAAAAAACTAGCGGAGCAACATTTTTCAATTACGCGAGATGATGAATATTTTTTAGGCATGTAAAAGGTGACCACATTGTCCATCCGCTCCCGAGGCATGGTTTCATAAATTTGACCCCCTAAATCTAAATGTTGCATTGCTTAAAACTGAGCAAAACACTAGTTCTCGTAATTGATGAAAGAAACAACTTCTGAGGGATTAGACCGGCAAGTGAGGGGTGCTCTAGCTAAAATCCTATGCTAGGAATCCAACGGAGACAATGGTTTCTCAATCCAAGTCTCATTTTTCATTATATGCTCAGTTTCAAGTCACATCCCAAACCATTTACGGGACTCTTGGCCAATTCCTCCTCATGGCATAAAAGCCTAATGGAGAAACATTTTTTAGTTCTGTGAGATTCTGCAATTTTTTTTAGGCATGGACTAGGTGACCACATTTTCCATCTTCTCTCGAGGCATAGTTTTATAAATTGGACCTCTTAATCCAAATGTTGCATTGCTTCAAACTGAGAAAAACACTAGTTCTCGAAATTAATGAGAAAAGCAACTTCTAAGGCATGGCACCTGGGAGTGAGGGGTGCTCTAGTTGAAATCTTATCCCAATAATCCATCGAAGTTCACGGTTCCTCAATACAAGACTCGGTTTTCCTTTTAAGCCCAGTTGCAAGTTACATCCCAAACCATTTCAGGGACTCTTGGCCAATTCCTCCTTGGGCATAAAAGAGTAAGGGAGAAACATTTTTTTGTGAGATGTTGAAAGATTTTTTAGGCATGGAAAAGATGACCACATTGTCCATATTCTCCCAAGGCATGGTTTCATAAATTGGACCCCCTAAATCTAAATGTTGCATTGCTTAAAACTGAGCAAAACACTAGTTCTCGTAATCGATGAAAAAAACAACTTCCAAGGGATTAGACCTGGGAGTGAGGGGTGATCTAGCTGAAATCATGTGCCAGGAATCCAACGGAGACAACATTTCCTCAATCAGAGTCTCATTTTTCATTATATACCCAGTTGCAAGTCACATCCCAAACCATTTCGGGGACTCTTGGCCAATTCCTCCTCAGGGCATAAAAACCTAACGGAGCAACATTTTTGAGTTCCGTGAGATGCTACAAGATTGTTTAGGCATGGAATATGTGACCACATTGTCCATCCTCTCACGAGGCATTGTTTCATAAATTGGAACCCTAAATCCAAATGTTGCATTGCTTCTTATTGAGCAAAACCCTGGTTCTTAAAATCGATGAAAAAAACTTATGAGGGATTGGACCCAGGAGGGACGGGTGCTCTAGCTGAAATCCTATGCCAGGAATCCAATGGAGATGATGGTTCCTCAATTCAAGTCTCAATTTTCATTATTTTCTCAGTTGCAAGTTGCATCCCAAACCATTTCGGGGACTCTTGGCCAATTCCTCCTCAGGGCATAAAAACCTAATGGGGCAACATTGTTGAGTTTTGTGAGATGATGCAAGCTTGTTTAGGCATGGACTAGGTGACCACATTTTCCATCCACTCTCAAGGCACGATTTCATAAATTGGACCCCTTAATCCAAATGTTGCATTGCTTTAAACTGAGCAAAACACTAGTTCTTGAAATCAATGAGTAAAGCAACTTTAGAGGCATGGCACTCGGGAGTGAGGGGTGCTCTAGCTGAAATCTTATCCCAGTAATCCATCGAAGTCGACGATTCCTCAATCTGAGTCTCATTTTTCATTTTATGCCCAGTTGCAAGTCACATCCCAAACCATTTTGGGGACTCTTGGCCAATTCCTCCTCATGGCATAAAATCCTAACGGAGCAGCGTTTATGAGTTCTATGAGATGATGCAAGCTTGTTTGGGAATTGAATAGGTGACCACATTTTCCATCCTCTCCGAAGGCATGGTTTCATAAATTATACCCCTAAATCCAAATGTTGCATTGCTTCTTACTGAGCAAAACCCTAGTACTCCAAATCGATGAAAAAAAAAACTTCCAAGCCATGGGACCCAAGAGTGAGGGGTGCTCTAGATGAAATTAGATCTCAAGAATCCAAAGGAAACAACGGTTTCTCCATCTGAGTCTCGTTTTTCATTATATGCCCATTTTCAAGTCGCATCCCAAACCATTTCGGGGACTCTTGGCCAATTCCTCCTCAGGGCATAAAAACCTAACAGAGCAGCAGTTTTGAGTTCCGTGAGATGCTGCAAGCTTCTTTAGGAATGGAATAGGTGACCACATTATCCATCTACTCCCGCGGAATGGTTTCATAAATTGGACCCTAAATCCAAATGTTGCATTGCTTCAAACTAATCAAAACCCTAGTTCTCAAAATCAATGAGTAAAGCAACTTCTTAGGCATGGCACCTGGGAGTGAGGGTGCTCTAGCTAAAATCCTATGCCAGGAATCCAATGGAGATGACGGTTCCTCAATCTGAGTCTTGTTTTTCATTTTATGCCCAATTGCAAGTCGTATCCCAAACCATTTCGGGGACTCTTGGTCAATTCTTCCTCAGGGCATAAAAACCTAATGGAGTATCATTTTTGAGTTTCGTGAGATGTTGCAAGCTTGTTTAGGTAGGGAATAGGTGACCACATTGTCCATTCTCTCACGAGGCATGGCACGCGGGAGTGAGGGGTGATTTAGTTGCAAGTCATGCAAAGGAATGACATGACATAGCATGACAAGGAAAGTTATGATATGGAAAGGCATGGTATGGAAAGACAAGTCATGGCAAGTGAATGCAAGGCATGGCATTGAAAGGCATGGTATGAAGGGGCATGGCATGGAAAGGCATATCATACGATAGAAAGGCATGGCATGGAAAGGCAAAGGCATGGCATGGCATTGCATGGAAAGGAAAGGCATGCAAAGGAAAGCCATGACATGGCATGGCAAAGTATGGCATGGTATGGAAAGACAAGGCCAGGCATTGCAAGTCATGGTATGGCGAGGTATATGGCATGGAAAGGCATACCTTACAATAGCAAGACATGGCATGGAATGGCAAGGCAAGGCATGGAATTGCATGGCAAGGAAAGACATGCAAAGGAAAGGTATGGCATGGCATGGAAAGGCAAGGCAATGCATGGCATGGAAAGACAAGGCAATGCATGGCATGGCATGGCAAGGCATGAAAAGGCAAGGTATGGCATGGAAATGCAAGGCATGATATGGAAAGGAATGGTATGGAAAGACAAGGCATGGCAAGTGAATGCAAGGCATGGTATGGAGAGGCATGGCAAGGAAAGACATACCATACGATAGCAAGGCATGGCATGGCATGGCATGGAATGACAAGGCATGGCATGGAATGGAAAGGCAAGTCATGGAATGGAAAAACATGCAAAAGGCAAGGCATAGCATGGCATGCCAAGTCAAGACAATGCATGGCATGACAAGGGAAGGAAATGCATGGCATGACAAGGCAAGGGATGGCATGGAAAGGCATGCAAAGACAAGGCATGACATGGCATGGCATGGTGAGGAAAGGCATGGAATGGCATGGTAAGGAAAGGAAATGCATGGAAAGGAAAGGCAATGCAAGGCATGGCACTGCAAGGCATGCAAAGGCAAGGCATGGCAAGACATGGAATGGCATGGCAAGGCAAGGAAAGGCAATACACCTTGACACCTTTTATTACATTTTTTTCATAATTTTCAACCCTTTAGGGCTTGATGTATTGAATTTTTTCTTTGGAAGGATTGACATTTGGATGTGGTCTAGTTGAATGAGTATCGAAAGCATCTTCATAATTACCTATAAACTAGTTAATTCTAAAAGGACCTTTGAAGCATATTACAATGAGCCAAAATGTCCTAGAAAAATATTCATTTGTGAAATATAAGAGAAGAAGACATATAAACCAATTAACTCTCAAAGGATTTTTATAGGCAAACATAATCATATATAGCACAAAATGGAGAGGGTTGGCACTTACGATTATGTAATAGAATTTACAATTGATAGTTAAAATGTATAACACATTTTTTTACAATCTTTACTAATGTTTATTGGAATTGTTGCATGTTTTACAACATTGGAACGACTTCTTATTTGTAACTTATTTGAAATGTTATTATGGTATGTGCACTTTTATATGATGTAATATGATTATGGTTTTGTTTCATATGTTGTAATATTAGAAATATAACAAAAAAATTACATATTGATGAAATAAATATTAACTTTTCATTTTGAATGTTTTTTTTTGCTAATCACAGGTCTTCCAGAAGATCCAGTTGATTCTCATGAGATAGAACCAGATTATAATGGGTCTGATACAGACATGGGAGATGATGATGATGAGGCAGATGAATAAGACACTGTGAATGAAGACGATGATGACCACATTGATGATGATTAAGATAATGATGATGACCTAGTTGTTGGTAGTAGCCAGCGACATTGAACATATAGACTCCATCATTGATCATTGTTGATATATCGTTATGATGCCTATTTTCATGTTTACTATCATATGTATCATTTTCACCTGCAATACCATATTATTGAGTTTTATCATTTTGACATTTATCATTTTGACTTATATCATTTGGACATATATCATCTTAACTTACGTTGACTGTTGGCCATGTATCATTCTGACATGTTATTGATCTACTGTCATATTTGACTTTCACTTGTTGTAGTTATATATGATGATGATCTTATCAGTATTAAAGATATAAGTTGTTTGACATGATACTTATCTAATATTGATATATTTGACTAGTTTAAATATAGATGGTGATCATGTTATAATTATTATCTTGCTATTTTATATATATTGTATGTTGTAGATTTTATTTAGATGGAGATTTAATAAGTATAATGATGTTGTTAGTTTGTATGGATGTCCAGTTCCCTAAAAATTATTTATAAAATCTATCATATAAAATACTTCAAATGCAATATGACTTACTCTATAAAAATATAAGTTTTTTAAGATGCATGATATATTTAACTAATTAAATTGAAATAAAAAAAGTTAAATTACTAAATGGAAGCTAAAAGGACACAACATGGGTTGTTAAAATGGAAACAAAATGTGGCTCTAAAATGGAAGCAAAACTCGACATTAAATTTGAAGCCATACTTGGAGCTATTTCAAGTAGGAAGCTAAATTGGTTGCTTAACAAGAAGCAAAACTGGATGCTAATTAAGAAGCAAATCCCAACACTAAAAGGAAGCAAACCATGGACCTAAAAAATAAGCAAAACTAGACACTAAAAAGGAAGCAAACATTGGAACTAAAAGGAAGCAAACCATGGAGCTAACAAGGAACCAATTATGGAAGAAAAAAAAGATGCAATAATGGAAGCACATCTTAGGGTTAATTTGGAAGCCAAACTAGAAGTTATTTTCGATGCTACACTAGAAGCAAAACAGGAAGTATAATTGGGAGCTAAACCAGGAGCTAAAATAGGTGTTAAACCAGGAGCTAAACTAGGCACTAAACCAGGAGCTAAACTAGGATTTAAACTCAGAGCTAACCCATGAGCTAAACCAGGAGCTAAATTAGGAGCCACACATGGAGGTAAACTAGGTGCTAAACTAGGAGCTAAATTTGGTGCCACACGTAGAGCTAAACTAGGCACTGAACTAGGAGCTAATCCAGGAGATAAACTAGGTGCTAAACCAGGAGCTAAACTAGGAGCTACACCTAGAGCTAAGCTAGGCACTAAACCAAGAGCTAAACCAGGAGCTAAATTAGGTGCCACACCTGGAGATAAACTAGGTGATAAACTAGGAGCTAAACCAAAAGCTATTTTGGGCGTTATTTAGGGAGCTATATCTCAGTTTAGGTGCTAAACTAGGCACTAAATCAAGAGAAAAATTGGGTGCTAAATAGGGAGCTAAATTGGGCGCTAAAAAGGGAGCAAAACTAAGCACTAAAGAGGGAGAAAAACCTAGCGCTAAAGAGGGAGCTAAATTGGGCGCTAAATACGGAGCCCAAGTTAACAAGTCATTTAGCGTCGAGTTTTGTGCCATCCCATCGACCCAATTCATGTCCTCAAATGCACTAAAATCCGGCGCTAAACTAGGCACTAATGGCATGTTTTGTTGTAGTGTCATAAGGTTAACAAAACAAGAAACTAACAATAATTGTGAATACACCACACTTACATGTGCAAGAAGCAATATACATAATAACAACAATTACTTATATGCAACAACATACAAGAATCAAACCCATGTTAAACACAGATAATTAAGCACACAGTAAATGAAACAAGCACATAAAGACACTTATCTTTTATGAAAAGTCGCCAACTATGCACAGAACTCAGACGTTACTCCCAGCCATAGACTTTGTTGCTCATATACTTTCAGCAACAGGTCACCCCCGAGCTGAGGCTTAAAATCCAGTAGGGAAAAAGGGTTCCTAATGTCAGGATAAGGTCTGATACTAAGAAGAATTACTCAGTCCAAGGTTCTTGTTGTTGCAACTAGTTTACAGTCTCTCATTCCACACGCACTTGTCACACCCAAGGAAGTGTGCCCCTTCTCTAATCAACATTCCATCGGTTGCCCCACTTCCCTTCCAATGTTCCCAGCAACAGGCCAAACAGGAAGTCTCTGAGCCCTACAACTAATGCCCATCGCACCAAGGAACAATTCCCAGCAAAACTCTCACCTGGAGAGAATGCTCATAGGCCTGACAACTTGCCTCTTCAAAAGCAAAGCTCTGGTTACAATACAGAAAAACCCCTTAAAATATTCTCTCTGCAAATAAGATAATAGTCAAATTTTTCATATAATCTAACCCCTTCTGCACACGAGAGTGAATTACTCCAAAAATGAGAGATCTCCCCCGAAATACACTAAGTCCAAAAATATATATTGCATGCCTTCAACTCGACACTTGTCACCTTCAAAAGTAACTTTATCCACTGGGTGACTCGTTCCCTTCCCTCGGGAACTTAGGATAAATAATTATCCATAACTTACATTTTTCTGGAAATATTATAAAATATTCCCTAGGACTTAAGTCCCACCCCCTTTTTCCCTTTTCTAGTGGAGTTTGCCCCCCATCTCTTTTTGTCTAATATGTCTACACACAACAATGTAATATTATATTAATAACTTGAGTATGATTACTTTTACATGGATAGGCGCATTGGCCTATCTGTGTCCTGGCTCACCAGCCTCATAATCACACAGGCTCTCATACCTCATATACATATATATATATATATATATATATAACTCGGTCTCATGCACAATTTCAGGTAATCCTCGTGCACTTACTCAAGTGCACACAACACTGTGAAATGTGTGCACCATGTCTTTGATAACAATTCTCATGCACTACTCAGGTGCGTGAAACACCAAAACTTAGTGCCAACATCTCACCAGCCAATATGTACATTTACATTAAGAATTGGTACCAGCAACTCATCATCCTATATGTACATTTATATTAACAATTGGTACCAATGACTCACTAGCCTATATGTACAATTACAAAGGGTTTCAGATTAGGGACATTACATTCCACTCCCCCTTATTTATGTACTGTCCTCAATGCATCATATACACATGTACATACAAAACTTCAAAAATCTTCAAAAATATGCGGATACTCTACCCGCATAGCATCCTCACACTTCCAAGTTGCATCCTCAGGACCGTACAAATTCCATTGGACCTTTATCAGCTCTATGGCTTGATTTGGAGCTATTTGACCTTTCGCTCCAATATGCAAACCGATCACACTCACAAATTGCCTTCTGGCTCCACCTGAATCACATTCCAATCAATAATATGATTAGCATCAAGTACGTACTTATTAAGTGATGATACATAGAAAACATTATGAATACACAAGGATGCAGGCAATGCAAGCATATATGAGACAGGCCCAATCCTCCCTAGGATTTCAAATGGCCCACAATAGCGCATTGCCAACTTAGAACAATTCCCCAACTTCAGGGAATTGCATCTGGCTTTCACTTTTAAGAACACATGGTCGCCCACTTTAAACTCTCTGTGGGTTCTTCATTTATATGTGCAGTTTTTCTTCATGTCTTGGGAAACATTTAAATTATGCCTTATATTTACCATCTTCTCTTCCATTTCCCAGAGCAGATCTGACCCAACCACTATGCAGTCTGTTGGGTTGTCCCAACTCACTGGTGTGTTGCACTTTCTACCATAAAGTGCTTATAATGGGCTCATCTTTAAAGATGATTCATACCCATTATTGTAAGCAAAATCTACCAAATGAAGGTAGTCTTCCCATTTTTATGTTTTATCCATCACATACATCCTCAACATGTCTTCAATCACTCGATTTACCCTCTATGTTTGTCCATCTGTCTCAGGGTGATATGTTGTGTTGAAATTCATATTTGTCCCAAATCCTTTGAATAGCCCATTTCCAAAAGTTTGAGGTGAACTTGGAATCTCTATCAGACACAATTTTCTTGGGAACACCATGCAGCTTAGCAATTTCTCACATGTAAATTTCAACAATGTTTGTTTCCTTGTGTGTTGACTTCACTGGAATAAAATGGGTAGCTTTGGTAAGCTTGTCCACCAATACCATAATAGTATCATTTTGCTTAGCAGTCCTAGGTAGCTTAGTTATGAAATCCATGGTCACAACTTCCCACTTCCACTCAGGAATGGAAAAAGGTTGTAGCAAACTAGTTGGATGTTTGTGCTCGGGCTTTACCTTTTGACATTCAAGGCACCTAGCAATAAAATCAACAACTTCCTTTTTCATACCTGGCCAATAGTATTGATTTTTGACTGTGACAATTGTCTTCTGGTAACTTAGATGTCTAGCATAAGAAACATTATGCATCTCTAACAATAACAAACTTTTCGATTCCTGATCATTTGGCACATAGACATTGTGCCTAATCATGAGGATTCCATCCTCTTTTAGCTCATAACCTTCAAATTTCTATTGCGACATACCTTGTTGTAAAGTCGCCTTTATGTCCACATAATGTTGATCTGATTTGGAAACTTCTAAAATTTTGTCACACAAATCTGATTTGTACATGCTAATGGTTGTAACAGGCATCTTGTGCACCCTCCTGTTGAATGTGTCAACTACCTTGTTCTATTTTCTTCTGATATGTTTTATGTCAAATTCATACTCACTTAGGAATTCTAACCACTTGCTTTGTCTAGCATTTAATCTTGGTTTTCCAAATAGATACTTCAGACCACTATTGTTTGTTTTTAGCTCAAATCTCTTACCCATGAGATATTTCCGCCACATCTTCAAGGCATGCACTATGGATGCCAATTCCAAGTCATGAGTAGCATAGAGCCTTTCATGCTCTTTTAACTTTATTCATCCGTAGCATACTACATGCCCATTCTAACTCAGGACTCCATCGAGCCCTTGCTTGCATGCATTTGTGCATGTTATCGCACAGTTTGTAGTCAAGATAATAGACAGATGAGAGGAGGTCAAAATGGTGTAACTGAACAAATCCCACCACTGTCACCTTAATGGGAAGGTTCTTTTTGTTTAGGGAGGTAAGGCCTAGGGGAGACATCCCCGGTGACCTGGGGTTTTGAGAAGGCAAAAAGCTTATGGCTAAGTAAAATATTCCCCCCTCACAAGTCACCACCGATCAGAAAGTCCGGCTTAATAGCCAATAAAGATAAGAGTAACCAAAAGTGTACCTGCCCGAGACAAAGAAACAAAGAAACTATACATGTGCAAGCTTATTTGTTGGTTAGTACTTCATATAATCAATGACTTTCTGATAATAAGCAATTGAGCAATAATATTGACAAAGTAAATCAATGTTTACACAATAGCAACGATTACAATATCACTTCACAATAAATGCTAAAGAAACTTTGGCATTCAATGTAACAATATCAACATTAAGAAACAACGCCTTAGCTAATCATTCAATTGCTTGTAAAGATATAAATGTTGCAATGATGTAAGTATAGCATAAATAAACAATGGCAGCAGTAGGGTTAGTAGATGTTAGTCTAAGCTAGGGTTAGAAGGGTTAGTGGTTTTTCAAGAGTGTTTAGAAGTAGTATGTGATCAAGGGTACTCAAACAATGGAGGTCTTATATTAGTGCCTTATTAGGGAAAATGGAGTCAAAAAGGGCTATAAATGTTGAAGGGTCGTGATGATAATAATAGGGCTAGAGACAAGAGGTTTTGATGTTGAAGTGTTGCTATAGCAAGGCTTCAACAAGTCAAACCCTAAGGGAGACAACTCACTATGGTGTAAAAGACCTAGGCCCTAGTGTGTCTTCCTCCTTCTCTAGCTCAAAAGACAAATTTAAACAGCTAGCTTAAGCAAGAAAAGATATGGCTGAATACAAGAGGGTTGAATGTTGAGGTGTTAGTAAAGCAAGGCCTCAACAATGAAACCCTAGGAGAGAAAGGCTCACTAAGGTGTAGAAACCCTAGGCTTTAGTGCTTTCTCCTCCTTCAACTCATTGATAAGAACAAAATGGCTAGCTTGACTAGTGGCTAAGGACAAGAGAGTTTGATGATGAAGTGTTGCTATGGTAATGCTTCATCAATCAAACCCTAGGGAAAACGGCTCACTAAGGTGTAGAAACCCTAGGCCTTAGTGTGTTTTCTCTTTCCTTAACTCAACAACAAGTAAAAAATGGCTAGGCTAGAAGAATAGGATTAGAGTGTTGCTATGGCAAGGCTCTATCTAACTTCAGCAAAGTCAAAAGGCTCTTTAACTTGGTAGGGACATGAGACAAGGACCTTAGCATGTGCTTGTCACCTAGGGTTTTAATTCAGCAAATTATAATAACAAATGCAAGTAAATAGTACCATAACCATTCAATCAAGAAGTGCTGCAGAAATTCACTTACATTTAACCAAGAAATCAAATAGCCATACCCTAGTTGTAAACCTTCCACCAAGAGAAATGCCAAAAATAGCCAAAACAAGCTTCCTTCAACAAGTGCTCCTTAGAATTTCATCCAAAACCCTAGAATAGGGCGCAAATTTCAGACCTCGCCAAGTGGTGAGTGAAATATGATCAAAAAATGAGAGTAAAAACCTTCAATTTATACAGTAGCAATGACCTTAATTAAATTTTAGGTCATTAAAAGGCCGACAAGGCCAAAATACCAAATGATATTGTTTTACATTAAATGTCATAAATTAAAACCCTAATCAAGCAAAAGAAATATGTCATGCCCCTTCTAGGGTGACATTATCCCTTTCTAGGGAAAATGTAGCCTCCTGGAGAAAAACGTTAGCCCTCCTTGGGCTTCTCCAACCTACCACACGTGCCAAACTGCCATGACTATCCCCCAAAACGTCCATAAGACTAGATGACATCATGGGCCTCTTGGGTGACGTCTTGGGCCTTCCAAGGCCAACGTTCCAATGAAGAGGGCACAACCCCCTAGTAAAGCTCTGTCAGGGTGCCTCTGTGGAACATCCTCCTCTTCTCCGGTGAAAACCCCTTTGTCTTGTCTTGCCCCCTGCTGGGGTCTCAACATCCATCTGGTGGGCTCTCCAGCCCCATAGAGGTCTGAACTAATCATCTCCCCATGTGTACCTATCCAATGTGGTACCTGTCCCTTGGGCATGATCCTGCACATCAACAGCTACGCCCTCCATGGGCTCATAAGTCACAGGGATCATAGCAATGTCAATCACATCTCATCATCAATATTATTAAACATCTGCATGAAACCCCTTTTACCCCAGTCAAGTTCTCAAAGACATTATACAAATCTATAAGACAAATTTAGAGGAGGTGATGGGGCGTCCTATTGGTCTGGGTGTCCATTGGAAAAGGGATGTTTCCAGAAGAGATTAAATCCAAGTCATGTAAATGGGTGAGGTCTATAAGGGATGTCCTGACAAGGGGTGCAGTGAAAGCAGGGAAATGCAAGGCTTACCTGTGGGTTCCTTTGTAGAAGGTGAGTTGCACCTGCCCTGGATGCAAATGTTTCCAAGCCCATTCATGCCATTTTATTCTTATTTATTTATTGACTTTTTCTTTCAAGAGACTAATCAAGGGACACTACCCTGGCATGGTGACTAGTGGTGGCAGTGTTACCCACAAGTACTTTCATAGAAATGAGAAGGTCGGCTCGTGATAAGACCCCCTTTCTCTTGGCCATGCAACCAAGAGCCACTACCCTGGTGTGGTAACCAGTTGTTAGTAGTGTCATACTGTTAAGTACACATGGACCTAATAGGTTGGCTCGTGATGAGACCCCCTATCCTCTGACTAGGTCTTGTTTTATTATTTTTTATGGGTCCCTCTTGTTTCTTGTTGAGAAGCCTTTTATTGCTTTCTCAGGGATCCCTTGGTGAAGCATCTTGAGGTTTTATTTTTAGGCTTATATCTTTTTCCAGCTTGCTTTTACGTTCTGGGCCTTTAGCCCCTTTTTCCCACAAGGCAAGGTGCAACCCTTAAATAATTGGTGAACCCAATGTCCGAACCAATGTAATCGGGTGGATGAGCGGGGAGTAAGATGAAAAAGTGGTAATATGACAGGAGCAGACGATGACTTTTCAAAAATCCCCCCAGTGGCAACTCAAAACCTATGGGCATAGGCTTTCTAGGGCATCTTTTCATCCCCCCCAGACATGGTCAAGTGGACAAGTATAAGATCCAAGCATTTGTTAGAAACAAAAGGAATTAAATGAACATATTCAAAAAAATTTAGGATCAGAGTGACACATAGCATGATACTTGGACTCATTACCTCATGGAGCAACAACAATCTCTGATACAGGACCAAGTCGAAGGTGATGGATGTTGTTGTTGCTGACAAAGTGGAGGTGTTGAAAGGGAGAAAAGAGGGACCCTCCAGGGCCATGCTCAAGCCGATATGGCTCTTGGTACTCCATGTCTAGGACCTATGGGCCTCGAGACATGATCTCCTAGCTATCCCTAAAAGTGGGGGATAACAGTGCACACAAGGAAGTCTGCATCTGGATCAACAATTCTCAAAATTGGCACACTTGTCAATAAACTTTTCAAGTGCTAAAAACTCCTTGCACAATTTGGAGTCCATTCAAATCACACACCTTTCTTTTTCAAGGATGTAATTGCATGAGAAATTTTTGGGAATCCTTCAATAAAACTTCTATAATAACCAACAAGTCCCACAAAGGACCTCACCTCTGCAACATTTCTTGGTGTCAGCCATTCCTCAATGGATTTTATCTTTTCTGGATCCACAGTTATTTCTTTCTTGGAAATGATATGACCCAAATAATCAATATGTAGTTGATAAAATGAGCACTTGCTCAACTTTACATAAAGTTGATGCTCCCTCAATACCTACAGTACCATCCTCAAGTGTTGTTCGTGTTCTTCTTCAGACTTTGAATAAATAAGTATGTCATCCAGAAATACATTGACAAACTTATCTAAATACTCTCTGAAAACTCCATTCATCAAACACGTGAAGACAATTGGTGCATTTGACAACCCAAATGGCACCACTGTGAACTTGTAATATCCATACCTCGTTCTGAAGGTAGTCTTGTTGATGTCTTTTTCCTTAATTATTGCTTGGTGATATCTAGATTCGAGATCGATCTTTGAAAATATTTGTGCACCTCTCAGCTGATCAAAGAGGTCATCTATCCTTGGCAAAGGATACTTGTTCTTTACTGTTGCTTTGTTCAATTGACTAAGATTGAAAGTCTCTTTATTAGTGTTAAGAGTATATATAAATGAAGTATGTTGGAGAAATGAAGTGTCTTTAGAAGATGTGTTTCTTTATGTTTTTACTGGAACGGGTTGACGAGTAGATCTTTTACATTCGTATTATCCAGATCTCAAAGTTGATACAAAGTATCAACGTACCATCCTTCTTCACAAACAATACTGGGGAACCCCAAGGTGACACACTTGGGTGTATATACCCCTTCTTCAGAATCTCTTCAAGTTGCATCTGCAACTCCTTCAACTCTGGCATACCCATCCTATAAGGAGTCTTGGGTATGGGTGCTTCTCCAGGCATCAGGTTTATATAGAAATCAATATCTCTTTTCGGTGGCAACACCGGTATCTCTTTAAAGACATCCTCAAACTCTTTTAGTATTGCATATTATTCAACACTCAACACATTATCCTTAGGTGCCTCTTCCATTTGCACTGAAAATACTTGACATCCTTTCCTGTAACTCTTCTTCAATAGCAAGTCTGGAACTTCTCTGATAGTTACAGCTCTTGGAATTCCTTGAATTGTTCTTAAGTTTCCTTCCTCATCTAAGCAAATATATGCCTTATTGTAGTATTCTAGGACAACACGGTGTTGTTCCAACCAATTCATACCAATGAGGAAATCATACGAGCCCAAAGTTATAATATTCAAATCATCTTTTGTGTGCATTCCATTCATTTCCATTGGACATGCCTTAACCATCTCATTAATTTTCCTTTTTGCTCATCTAGTTAACTGCACCAACCAAGGTTTCCCAAGCTTGCTTCTTGGCAAATGGAATCTTTCCACCATCTTAGGATCTGGATAACTATGACTAGTTCCTGAATCAATTAAAATAGCAATGGGTTGGTCATTAATATTACCTTCCACTTCAATCATGTGCGACTGAAAATCAACTTGCTTATTATCCAAGGTTGCATAAATCCTAGGTACATTTTTTTTCCCATGTCTTCAACTGTCATAGCTTGTTGTACACTGTGTGTAGTCCTTGATTTTTCACCTCCCACTCAAATACCTCAGAATTTTAAATTGCTCATCCTTGATGAATGCGACATATTTCAAAATCTCTAAGAATATTCTTTTGTACTCATCTATTGTCATACTCCCAAGCTTGAGTCTGAAGAACTCCTTCATTTTCTAGTCATAGTACCTCTTGTTTAAGTATTTATTTTGAAAATACCTCTTGAAATCCCTCCAAGTACCCTTATTTTCATCAATGTGTTGCACTTGCATGAACCAATCCCACCACATTGATGCTTTTCCTTTTAGTTGATAGATGGAAATTCTCCCTTTTTCCTGCATAGAATAATTATGCAGCTGGAAGTAATTCCCCATAACCAACAACCAAGTCTCTGCATCTTCATCCTTCTTGTACTCACTGTCAAAGGTAGGAGACTTAATTTTATTCATTTCTCTTTGTAGCTCATCCACCCCAGTCCTTCTCTTATGCTTTCCAACGAGAGATGGAATTGAGCTACTGTGCACTCCTAAATGAATGCTTTGGTGAGTGAGGATGATGCCTAACAACACTTCTTGTTCCTCTTCTCTTCTCATCATGAGACCTGTGACTTCTTGACCTACTTGTCTCTGTTTTCTTATCCATTTCCTATTCTATTCTTTCCAAGATTTGCATCAATTTGACATTGAAGTCATCTTGCTACTCCTTAGCTTTCATAAGCCTCTCATTATCATCTTTATAGATTTGGACATATTTTTGCAGTCCCTTTATGGTTTATACCAAGTTAATGTGTGATTCCTTGGATTTTGTAACATCCGCACCCAAACCGACATACAGATCTATGAATTCATAATCATGGGTAAAATATCTATGTGCTTCTTCCATGCTTTTTAACTTTCTGCATTGATTCTATCTTGCTCTAATTGCTGATAATTCTACAAAATGTGCAGACAAAAAGATTTGTTAGACGAATTCATGAGACAACTTCATGAAAAATCTGCACCATCTTGTCAGAATCCTTCCTTTTGAATCCCATGTGCACATTGGTATTCAACACATGCCAATGCGTGAAGTCAATATTCCACATATATACGGTGTATGAGTATTGTGCATGCACCACAAATTTTACTCTGCGCAGCCCCAATATTTTAGCGCACACAGGTCCTGTGCACCATTATTCATTGCATAGTTACAGTGTTGCATCGCATAATGTCCAAAATTTGGTGCGCACACTTACACATTCTTATTTTATGCCCACCATGGTTGCGCTATAATTCCAAGCTTGACCACTTATCAGTCCAAATTTTGTCTTAAATAGAAACTTGGCCCATGCAGGCTCAATGCTAAAATCGTAGCTCTGATACAACAAAGTAACATCTCTAGCCATCCCGGCTAGGCCACGTCACCCAATCTCAAATTTTGTCGCTCTGAAATCAATCTGTAACATTCCCACTACCAAACTGCTTCTGATACCAAACTACAACATCATCAAGCTTACTACTGAACAATGCTAATCCAAAATTCACTGCATGGATTCTACTCTAAACACAAGTCTGTGCAGTATCACTTGAAGTAACGTGCTCAACCTCAAGCCGAGTTGTGCCACACTAGTGTTCTTCTTTTTACATAACTTAAAACAGAACGGAAGTAATACAATACAACTTCACACAAGCATATTGAACACACATCACTATTGTGTGTGCAACCATTCTGGCATCATTACCAAATTTGTCATACTTGTATGCGCAGACTACTTCCCTATGCGCACAAGTAAACCCAACCTTTGATGCATATTGAGTATTTTTTGCGCACACAGCTATTTAAACCTCTTCTTGAAAACTCATAACCCAAAATCATAAGGTTAACATAACATGAAACTAACAATAACTGTCATACTCAAGCACTATAATGTCCCTTTCCAAATAGGAGCTCCAGAGAAGAGGATTAATGGTCTAAACCGCCCCGTTAGTCTATAGCCAGAGCCAAATAGGGGTAAACAGGGTTACTAGAGGTCACTCTAGTCACAGGTGTTATATTCGAAAAGTGACATTGAGCTAAAAAGGGTTAAAAGCGCTTTTAAGTCATTATGAGCTAAAAATAGCAGTCAACAGTGAATTAGGGTTTCAGCAGTGATTTAGGGTTTTGGAAGTCAATAGTGAATTAGGGTTTCAGTATGATTTAGGGTTTTGGAAAGCTATAAAGGAAGGGTCAGTGACCTAATTCATTATTATGCAGATTATGACTTGTCATTGAGGAGAGAGGCGCGTCTCAGGAGAGATAGTTCAATGGATTCCAGGAGGAAGATGCTAGTTGGCTGATTTCGGTGTTGAGAGACACACCCTAGTCACCGGAAAGATCACACAGGTCTTCCATCATTCTTTAGCAGCAATTACGTAGCACTCACATATTCTGGGTATTATCTTTAGTTGTTTATTTGTATTCCGGCTAAGATCCTTTTGTCTTTTGATCTAGTTGAGTGTTGTCATTTTATTCAGCCACATTCAGCCTTTGTAATCTACAGAGATATCATAATATAAACTTTGCGGTCCTTTGTAGAATTTTTTATTTGTATGACCATTTATATGTTGTAAACGATTGATCCGACACACACATTATCAATGTTTCCTAGACTAGCCAAGTCAGGAACATTACAGTGGTATCAGAGCTTTAGTCCTGCCAGCCTGTGACTAAAGACAATGAGTGCAGCAGAAGACCCAGAGGGATGTAAACACGTAAGTGATGAATATGTCACTTACAGCAGGCATAAGGAAAGAAGGCATAGGCCTAATTTTCCCCCTTTTCCTCCTAGCTCAGAGGAAGAGGAAGAGGCACACAGAGAAGCAAAGAGAAGGGCAGAGCGTGAGGCTGAGCGCAAGGCAAAGAGGATGCTAGGAGATAGATATGAGTGACCATAGGGCAGTGGCAAGGCCCCTGTATATCCAAAGACATCTTTCATGCAGGTTATCAACGATATGTTATCTAGTCAACGAACCATGTCTCAGTCCTTGGCACAGGTGGTTGATAGATTGGCTAGAGTGGGCACCTCAGACACACAAGTCTTGGATGTAGCACAGGGGAACTCAGGAGCAGGAAGTAGACCCTAGTCACCCTCTCGCACATACACCTCTGCGAGTAGGATTCCTAGACCCTTGTTTCCCAGTTTCCATAGGGCACCCCCGGTAGTAGCACCGCCACCGATAGAACAAAGGCCACCCACTCATGAAAATGACATTGTAGATTATAGGAGGGAGTACGCAACATTGGGTCATTACTTCCATTAGGACATGACCTTAGTCAAGTACTATGGACTCAGACTCAGGAACCGCCCCAGAGAGCTGCAGGGGGGAGGACCACAACAGCAGTAGGGGCATAACCTCGATTTCATCTGAAAATTTGGGAAACTCACCATCCCTTCTTTCGACGGATCGTCCAAATACACCGCCAGAGCTTGGGTACAGAATCTAGACATGTATTACAAGCTCATCCAGATGACCGAGACAGAGGCCATCAGTTTCACGACCTTACACTTGGAGGGTGAGGCACATGAGTGGTGGTATCATGGACTAGTGACATTGAGTCACAGTCGCATCACCTCCTATAGGGAGTTTATAGATAGGCTCATGGACAGGTTTGACAGGAAGGATATCGAGATACATTTCATGGATCTAGCCCAATTGAGACAAACTGGCACAACAGAGGCGTTCATCAAAGAGTTTCAACAGGTAGTCATGGCAGTGACAGATATATTAGAGCCTAGGTTGATCATGCTATTCACAGAAGGACTCACAGAGCCTTTGAGAGGATGGGTGAAGGCATACAGGCCTCCCACTTTGTAGGATGCCATCCTTCTCACTCGAGATGTGGTAGACTCAGTGCCAAAGACTAAAACTTTCTCCAAACCATTTGTGCCCCAGAGGGATTGAGACAGGAAACCATTCCAGAGAGAATGGAAGGGAAATGAGAATTTGGATGATGAGACTAGGTGAGAGCTTATGAGGAAGAAGCTTTGCTTCAACTGCAAAGATCCTTGGGTCCCAGGCCACAAGTGCATGGGAAAGGGAGAGATTCATTATATTGAGGTAGCAGCGGACAGCGTGGATAGTGAGGAGGAGGAGCAGGACAGTGGATACACTAATTCAGAGGAGGATTCAGCACCAGCAGAGGAGAAACCTCCCCGTAGACCACCGACACCGGCAGGAGCCCATCCTCCAGTAGTCCCACAACTGCCAGAGCATGCTAACGGGAGGAAACCAGCAAAGGGAGGAGTCATAGCGACCCTTTCTAGTGTTCCCAGGTATGATACCCTCCGTATTAGAGGGATTATTCAGGGGCAATGGGAAATTGCCCTGATAGATGGTGTGGCCACCCACAACTTCATCGACGCTTCACTAGTATCGAGACGGGCACTTCATACAGAGGAGTTTGAGGGGTTTGATGTTGCGGTAGAAAATGGCCACACAGTGGAGTGTCTAGACAGAGTTCCAAACTTAGAGATGAAGTTAGGCAACTACACAGTGAGAGACACATTTTATGTGGTTGACCTATCGGACACAGA
>ML787752.1:52845-92241 GCA_009831015.1 Picea engelmannii | reverse complement strand
ACACAGTGAGAGACACATTTTATGTGGTTGACCTATCGGACACAGATGTGGTGTTAGGAGTTCAGTGGATGATTACCTTGGGAAAAATCACTACCAACTACCAAACCTTGGAAATGGGATTCAGAGATCAGGATGGGAAGAAAATTTTTCTAAGAGGTATGTCGACAGAAGCATCCAGGACAGTTTCAACCAAGAGGATGGAGAGGATATTCAGACATGGGGAGGTAGCATATGTTGCAGAATGCTTGATCACTACTCAGAAGGATTCAGAAGGTAGACAACATTACCATATAGAGATCAAGAATTTATTGGGACAACATCAGTAGGTCTTTGAGGCAATTCCACCAGGGAGACCACCTAACAGGGGGTTTAAGCACACCATTGAGTTGGAGGAGGGGGCCAAACCTATGATCACGCCCCCCCTATCGTCATCCTAGGAGGTTCAAGGATGAGATAGAGAAGGCAATCAAGGAATTGATGGTGATGGGACACATCAAACTGAGCAACAACCCATTTGCTTCTTTAGTTGTCTTAGTTCTAAAGAAGGATGACACCATGAGGATGTGCATTCATTACCAAGCCTTGAACAAGAAAACCATCAAGAACTGGTATCCTATCCCACACATTGACAAGTTGATGGATGAATTGCATGGGGAAGTTTTCTTCTCAAAAATTGATCTACGCTCTGGATATCATCAGATCAGCATCTGAGAGCAAGACATAGAGAAGACGGCATTTTGATGTCATTTTGAATACTTCAAGTTCATGTTTATGCCATTTGGGCTAACCAATGCACCCGCTACATTCCAGTCTTGTATGAACCATATATTCAGGGATCAGTTAAGGAAATCGGTCTTGGTTTTCTTCGACGACATCTTGATCTATAGCCCTTCATGGAAAGAGCATATGAGGCACCTGGATGAGGTATTGAGCATCATGGAGGCACAGTCATTATATGCCAAAGAGTCCAAGTGCGAGTTTGGTATGACAGATATGCTTCACTTAGGCCAAATCATTAGTGCACAGGGGGTACAGGTGCACCAAGAGAAGATCAGGGCCATTCTGGATTAGTCGACGCCCAGGAACATGACAGAATTGAGGAGCTTCTTCGGGTTGTGCAGCTATTATAGGCAGTTTGTCTAGGGTTTCTCTCAGCTTGGAGCACCGCTGACAGATCTTACCAAGCATGGGGACTTCATATGGATCGAGAAATCACAGTAATCCTTTGATTAGATGAAGGAAGTCATGGGCACTTGTCCAGTGTTGGCACTACCAGACTTCACCTTGCCATTTGTACTAGAGTGTGACGCATCCGGTGAAGGGATCGGTGTAGTTTTGATGCAGGGAGGACACCCCATTATATTCGAGAACCGGAATCTTAGTCAACCTGAGAGAGGTTGTACTCCATTTATGACAAGGAAATGTTGGCAATCATGCATGCCTTGACCAAGTTCAGACAATATTTGGTGGGCAGAAAATTCGTGGTCAAGACCAATGACAACAGTTTGAAGTATTTCCTTGAGCAGAAGGACCTCAGTGAGCGCCAACAAAAATGGGTGACGAAGGTACAGGCATTCGACTTTGACATAGAGTATGCCAAGGGGAAGAAGAACATTCTGGTCGATGCACTATCGAGGAGACCTGCGGCATGTTCTTTGATGGAGATTTCAACAGATTGGAAATCCCACTTGTTAGTGGAATATTCCAAGAACAAGTTCGCTTGTGAGGTGATGGATGGGCAGATATAGGATGACCGGTACATGGTCATTGATGATGTCATATTTTACAAGGATAGAGTCTACTTGGTGCCAGATTCAGGGCTCAAGATGAATATCCTCACCGCAATTCATGATTCACCTCTAGCAGGCCATTAGGGGTTTTTCAAAACCTATAGACAGATCAGAGAGAGGTTCTCATGGAAGGCCCTCAAACAGGACATTATGAGACACGTCAGTGAGTGTGTGACTTGCTAGCAGAACAAGTCAGAGCATGCTCTTCCAGTAGGGCTACTTCAACCACTCCCCAATTCCAGAGCAAAAATGGGAGAGTATATCTATGGACTTCATCACAGGTCTACCCAAGGTTTAGGGTAAGGACTATATCTATGTAGTGGTCGACAGATTGACCAAGTTTTCTCACTTCTATTCCATACCGACAGAGTACAACACAATTCAGGTAGCCGAGATTTTCTTCAGGGAGGTCTTCAGACTTCATGGGTTGCCGAAGAACATAGTCAGTGATAGGGACAGTCAGTTCATAGGGACATTTTGGAGAGAGTTGTTTCAGTTGGTGGGGGCAGAGTTGACACCTAGCACCAGCTATCACCCTCAAACAAATGGGAAGACCGAGGTTGTCAACAAGTGGGTTGAAGGGTATTTGAGGAACTATGTAGGAGGACAACAGAGAACGTGGGTAAAGTGGTTACATTTAGGAGAACATTGCTACAACACCGCCTTCCACATGTCCATTGGTATGACACCCTTTCGAGAATTGTATGGATATGATGCTCCCACTTTGGTAGACTTGGTCTTCGGAGAGAGCAGAGCTCCCAAGGCCAAGGATTGGATCATAGAGAGTCAGGAGATTCTCAAGTTGTTGAAAGAGAACCTGTAGACAATGCAAAATCGACAGAAGATAAGTGAGGATAGGCAAGGATAGAGCGCAGCTTTGAGGTTGGAGATTTGGTTTTATTGAGACTACAACCCTACAGACAGTCATCTCTGAAGAAGAGTGAGCCCGAGAAGCTCAAGCCCAGATTTTATGGTCTTTATAGGATCATGCGTCGAGTAGGCAAGGTTTCTTACGAGCTAGAGCTTCCAGAGGGGAGCAAGATTCATAACGTGCTCCACGTGTCTTGCCTCAAAAAGGCAATGGGAAAATTCATTAGCACATCAGAGGAGCTTCCCCCTTTGGATGAGGAGGGATAGTTGGAGTTAGTTCTGAAGGAGGTTTTGGAGTTCCAGGAGTGAAAACTGAGGAGCAGCGTCATCAGAGAGTGTTTGATCAGATGGAGAGGGCTTGCAGTAGAGGATGTTACTTGGGAGAGAGAGCAAGTGTTGCAGCACCTTGGACTGGTATTGCTTGAGGACAAGCAATTTCGGGAAGGGAGGACTGTAATGTCCCTTTCCAAATAGGAGCTCCAAAGAGGAGGCTTAATGGTCTAAACCGCCCCATTAGACTATAGCCAGGGCCAAAGAGGGGTAAACAGGGTTACTAGAGGTCACTCTAGTCACAGGTGTTATATTCGGAAAGTGACATTGAGCTAAAAAGGGTTAAAAGTGCTTTTAAGACATTATGAGCTAAAAATAGCAGTCAACAGTGAATTAGGGTTTCAGTAGTGATTTAGGGTTTTAGAAGTCAATAGTGAATTAGGGTTTCAGCATGATTTAGGGTTTTGGAAATCTATAAAGGAAGGGCTAGCGACCTAATTCATTATTATGCAGATTATGACTTGTCATTGAGGAGAGAAGCACATCTCAGGAGAGATAGTTCAGTGGATTCCAGGAGGAAGACACCAGTTGGCTGATTTCGGTGTTGAGAGACACACCCTAGTCACCGGGAAGATCACATAGGTATTCCATCATTCTTTAGCAGCAGTTACGCAATGCTCACATATTCTGGGTATTATCTTTAGTTGTTTATTTGTATTCTGGCTAAGATCATTTTGTCTTTTGATCTAGCTGAGTGTTGTCATTTTATTCATCTGCATTCGGCCTTTATAATCTGCAGAGATATCATAATATAAACTTTGCATTCCTTTGTCGCATTTATTATTTGTATGACCATTTATATGTTGTAAACGATTGATCCTACACACATATTATCAACGTTTCCTAGACTAGCCAAGTCAGGAACATTACAAGAACAACTATAATAATGAATATCGACACCACACTTACATGTGCAAGCAACAATATACATAATAAAAACAATTACTTGTATGCAACAATATACAAGAATCAAACGCATGTTAAACACAAATAATTAAGCACACAGTAAATGAGACAAGCACATAAAGACACTTATCTTTTATGAAAAGTCACCAACTGCGTGCAGAA
Source organism: Picea engelmannii (assembly GCA_009831015.1). Classification (NCBI taxonomy): domain Eukaryota; kingdom Viridiplantae; phylum Streptophyta; class Pinopsida; order Pinales; family Pinaceae; genus Picea; species Picea engelmannii. The sequence goes on along the minus strand of ML787752.1, from coordinate 88,183 downwards.
CTCATAAGTTCCTCCCATCCATAGACTTTGTTACTCATATAATTTCAGCAACAGGTCACCCCCAAGCTCGAGCTTAAACTCCACCAGGGAAAAAGGGTTCCTAATTCCAGGCTAAGGTCTGATACTAAGAAGAATTGCTTAGTCCAAGGTGCCCGCTGCTGCAACTAGTCTACAGTCTCTCATTTCCCACGCACTTGTCACACCCAAGGATGTGTGCCCCTTCTCTTCTCAACATTCCCTCGGCTGCCCCACTTCCCTTCCAGTGTTCCCAACAACAGGCTGGATGGGAAGTCTCTGAGCCCTACAACTAATACCCAGCGCACCAGGGAACAATTCCCAACAAAACTCTCACCTAAAGAAAATGCTCACATGCCTAACAACCCGCCTCTTCAACAACAAAGCTCTGGTTACAATACAAAAAAAAACCTTACAAGCTTCTCTCTGCAAATAAGATAATAGTTTAATTTTCCATATAGTCAGACCCCTTCTGCACACAAGAGTGGATTACTATAAAAATGAGAGATCTCCTTCCGAAATACACTAAGGCCAACAATATATATTGTATGCCTTCAACTCAACACGCGTTCCCTTCAGAAGTAGCTTTAGCCACTTGGTGACTCGTTCCCTTCCCTCGAGAACTTAGGATAAGTAATTATCCATAACTTACACTTTTCCGGAAATATTATAAAACATTTCCTAGGACTTAAGTCCCACCCCATTTTTCCCTTTTCCGGTGGAGTTTGCCCCCCATCTCTTTTCGTCTAATATGTCTGCACACAGCGATGTAATATTATATTAAGAACTTGAGTATGATTACTTTTACATGGATAGGCACACTGGTCTATCTACATTCTGGCTCGCCAGCCTCATAACCACACAAGCTCTCCGACCTCATATATATATATATATATATATATATATATATATATATATATATAACTTGGTCTCATGTGCAATTCCAGGGAATCCCCACGCACTTACTCAAGTGCATGCAACACTATGAAATGTGCACACCCTGTCTTTGATAACAAATCCCACACACTACTCAGGTGCATGCAACACCAAAACTTGGTGCCAATGGCTTACTAGCCTATATGTACATTTACATTAACAATTTGTACCAACGGCTCACCAGCCTATATGTACATTTACATTAAAAATTGGTACCAATGGCTCACCATCATATATGTACAATTACAAAGGGTTTCGTATTAGGGACATTACAATTACCAACGGCAAGACACAAGTGACCTGCTATAATGCCCCACATAAAAGTTATGATAAAATTTTAAGAAGCCAATACTGTCTACAGGGCTTGACCTCACAACAATGAACTCTTAACTAGAAAAAGAACTTGTAGAAATACCTTAGCATGTATTATAGTATATCACCCAACATGTAATGCTAATAAACTAAATTGAAAAAAATTGGAATCTATATAATGGAAATTTTAAAAAAGAGTCCACCATACTAATAATAATAATATATAATAAAAAATGAACCAATATAGATTCATCTTAATCTCTATCTTTTAACTATTGATAAAATTGATAAGATTGTGCATTCATTTATTTTTTATCCATCTCAATTCTTAATAGATGTCGGGATAAAATGGATCTATGTCGGTATGTAGGCCTGCATCCCATTAACAAATCACCATAACCAAAAGCAGGTAAACAAACTAGCCCTACCACTACATTATGCCATGCATAAAGGCAAGCATTGAAATTTGAATTGTCAATGGCCGCACACCTGATAAGTGATGGAAATTATGTGATAATAGCCTCAAACATAGATGAAGTGACTGTATCACCATAAGCAACAAGTAGATGATTCACAGTCCCCAGTGAAGCTTGCCTCAATGCATAATTGACCTGTGAGAAAACTCAAATGCAACAAGAAATATCTTAGGGTGAGTAAAATAAAACAATAAAACATGACATCAAGCAAAATGAAACATATTGAAATTATCTTCAAAGCTTAGGCACAACTCTAAAGAAAATAATTAAAGCTTACCTTTTAAAAAAATGTTCTTAGTTCTGTGAAAACATGCTCCAATACACACGACAAATCAATCTAAAGAGGAGAGTTAGCAATAGCAGCAAATGCCTAACGCATTCGTCAACAACGAATGGTCATCATATGAGTTTATGAACTTTCATTCAAAATGACAACAAGACGAAGAATACAGTTAACCATGTCATAGTATATGATACAAATAATGGGAAAAAAACATAATTAATAGAATGAATTTACATTAAAATGCTAAAAAGGACCAATTGATGAATTAAAATTGATATAAATGCAATCTAATATTGTGTTCTTTTGTCCAATGTCTACAACTAAGAGATACTACATAATGTCTACAACTAAGAGATACTACATGCTAAATGATAACCCATGAAGAAATCATAAACCAAACAAATAATCACCTTTTTTGGGGCAATGATTACTTTCCTATCAGCTATGGTCCTAAAGAAACATGTCATAATGCTTCAAACTAGTATCTGGTTATTATTTTCTATCAAAAATAGCCTAGGAATTACAACGGTTGCTTTCTAATTAAAATCCATCAAATGACATCTAATACAACTAAGATACTATATGTTAAATGATCTAACCTACTAAGAAATCAAAAAAAGCCAAAACACCAAAATTGTAAAAGGGAGTGACATGATTCTTTGGCTGAAATTGAACCATTGAACTATCTAGAAGTGTTTTTCAGCGGAAATCCAACTCTTCTGGTTAATTCTTGTGCCCTTCTATTCAGTTTCTAGATCCCAACAATGCAATCTGAGATATTTTTTATATTTTGTAGCTAGAGAGAGAAAAATTGGGATTTCAACTTTTTTTTGTGTGGTTTTTCTGATCATGTCTGCACATCACTGTGGTTATAACAAGCCAAAAGACCAAAAAGTGGGTTTAAAAGGTAGTGACATGATTCTTGTGATAAATTGGACCAGTGAACTCTCTGGAAGTGTCTTTTAGCTTAATGATCATGTCTGCTCTTGACTGTGGTCATTACATTGATTATGATATGAGGTAATTATGTTTCTTAACACTAGCTAAGTTACATTGTTTCTTACTACATACATAATATGATGAATTGTTGAGCTAGGTTAGAAGGGAGAGAAGCAATGCCCTAAATGGTTGTGTTTTCAGCTTTCCTTATTAGAAAGAATTTGGTAAAGTTCTTATGATGTCTTTTTATGGTTGTGTGTAGTCTTGCTAAGTTATTTCTTATTGGATGAAAATAATGTGAAAGACAATGTCAAACCATGGATGGATATAAGGTAACCATGGGGAGGTTTAGTTAGCCATTACTTTCCCTATAAATAGGGAACTACTTTTCCTATAAATACAAAATGGTTTCCCCAACTGAAAATGAATCTACTCTCTAGTAGGCATGTATTGCATGCAAATATATGTGTGTCCAAAACATAATTTGCAGTACAGGTGAGAAAGAAATCCAGAAAGAAATCATCTTCTAGATCACATAACACCTTAGAATAAATTATAGTTGTTTGGATAATACAAGGATGCAGATCTAGAAAATAATGTCCTCTAACAAATTATGCATTCTCTTAACAAATATTTTGTGTCTCAACTTTTAGGATAAGTTTTTCAATAATTTTTTTAGTCGTGTAAATAATCAAGAGAACATAGACAAAATATCTAAATGGAAAAAGAAACTCAAAGCGATCAAAAACCATTCTAGGCTTAAAACCATAGAAAGTAAGGTGAATGTTATTTTAAGAAGAGACTCCATGCTAGGATTCTTAAACGAACCAGTGGCTAAAACTCTCTGATACAAAGTGCCCACCAGTATAAATGAAATAATTTACAAGAAATTAAATAGTACAAGCTTTATTAAATAGTACAACCTGTATTAATGTTTACCTCATTTCCCATACGATCAACTAGAAGAGGTAAACACATGGGTAGTTCTCCTTGAATTTTATCATCAAATGTTGAAACAACCAAGCCTGTGCAAGAAACTGTACACTCCTTAACCTCCTGAAAAAAAAAAAATGGAATATTAGAAAGAACATATAGAGAACTGTCAAAATAAAAGAAAGTCAAGTGTTGTAAAATGTATACATGCAATGGCCTAAGCTTCATTTTGGTTTGTCATATGCATAAAAGTTTCATTTAGGTTTGTCATATGCATAAAAATAGCCAATATAAGAATTAAAAGGAATAAATTTACAAACTACATCGAAGCAAAGACCAACAATACCACACAAAAGAATTCATTGACTATTGCCTATCAATCTCCAATCTTAAGGGACCATAGTTACATGCCTTCTACTGGATCTGACATACCAACTAATCTTTTCAATCATATATATTCTGAAATCTCTAAGGGTGATTTACGCCTCTGTTAAACTATGCAGATTACGTTGGGAGGATTACAAAAAGGCCAGGGGATTACCCATAGCCAGTAGCATTCCTTCAAATTCCATAACCATAGCCTACAGAGGCAAAGGCGCATAGGCAGGTGCGCTGACCTGATCCGAGTTTGCCAATCACGTTAAAATAGCATTGTAAATTGAGGGAACATATGCCTTAAAATCAAAAACTGAAACCTAAGAATAAATCCCGTAGCCTAAAAACTTCCTGTAACATAATTTATAAAAAAACTTGTAGCTTAAGAATAAATCTATGAAATACTGAAACCTAAATGAAGACATTTTGAATTATTATATATGGAATATGTTAAAATAGAAATATATATTCTCGAAATTTGGATGAATTACCCAAACCAACTCTCCACGGACCTGCTGTCAAAGAGCAAAAAGCACAGGACAAAGTGGATAGAATTTCTTGAAAAGCAGATCAAGCTTTTTTCGTGATAGACGTTGGGGTAAACTGAAATCCACTCCTCTAAGGGTAGATCAAGCTTTTTTGGAGATAGACGAGGGAGAGAATTTATCCGTTAAGGGCAAAGCGGAAGGGTAGAAGTGGTGTATATATATATGTCTAGAGTAAAAGTTGAAGCTAACATTCTCCTCCTCTATCATTTGCATTGGCAGGGAATTTTGTTCTGTTTTCAGTGGAAGCGCTTCCTCTTGTGTGTGTCTATCTCTGTTTGGCTGTGACTCTATCTGTGTGGTTCCTCTGTGTCTGTCTGTATCGTGTCTTTGTGTTCTTTGTCTGTCTGTTTCCTGTAGCTTTTGATAGAGGAGGCTGCATATTATTTAAATTTCAATTTGATCTCCTGGATCTGGACCAAAAGGGCAGCAGAAAGGGATGCATGGATGAATGAATGAAGGAAGTTGTTGATCAAGGGCTGCAGGGGCGTTGTCCTCTCTCTATCACTGACTTGGTTTCTGAAGGTACCTTCTACTTTATTTCTCTTGCAGTACCTGCCTGACCACTCGTTGTGTGTCTGTCTGTTTCCTGTAGCTTTGGATAGAGGAGGCTGGATATTATTTAAATTTCAATTTGATCTCCTGGATCTGGACCAAAAGGGCAGCAGAAAGGGATTCATAGATGAATGAAGGAAGCTGTTGATCAAGGGATGCAAGGACGTTGTCCTCTCTCTAGCACTCTGTGTCAACACGCCATAACATGGAGTTGGTTTCTGAAGGTACCTCCAACTTTATTTCTCTTGCAGTACCTGCCTGACCACTCGTTTTTAATTTATAATGTTTTTTTAAAGTTCTTGCTCTGTTCTTGGTCCCCAATCCCGTTAATCCGTCTTAATATTTCTGCTTCGTTGCAGTCATATCGTCGTATAACGCCTGGCATTGAAGCATTCGGTTAATTCGTAATGCAAAAGGCGTCCCACCCACCCGTAATGCAAGATCAGTGTAGCTGCCTTATTTCTTTAACTATCTGTCTATAAAGCCTCTCTATCTTTCCCTATCGCGAGCAGGTTTTTTTTTTATTATTTCCTTCAACATTGGTAATTAGTTTTGAACATTTCAGGCCGTGGGATTAATTTCCAAACATATATCCATATCACAAAATAACACAACTACATGCTCAGTACTCTTTCTTTATGTGTCTGTCTGTGATAGACTATCTCTAGGGACGTGCAGTCAATCCATCATTATAATGTTTCGCACTTTCAAAATGCTCCGTCTATTTTGATTTTTGCCTTTGCTCCAGCTCCAGCTCCAGAATCATTCATTGTGGGTGTATTTGGTTAGGAAACTACATGTATCACTTACTTAAGCTTGAAACTGATCTATCATCCATGTCTGAAATTTTCTATCTATCATCTATGTTGTAGATTGGACTTCACTTAACCTGTAGTCATCAAATTAACCAGGTGCTCTGGCGAACTGAGTGATTAGTTTAAACCCTCTGCACTTGTTCAAACCCTCTGTAAACCCTCTGTAATTGTTCAAATCCCATAAGCCCTCTGTAATTGTTCAAACCAATCATAAGCAAGCTAAATACCTCTGCACTTTGTATGATATCATGATCTACGAAAGCTATAAGCTACACGCACCCTATAAAAGTAGATGCAGGCCATTTCTCTTTAGTGGATACTCGCATGTCGATTGTCTCCCATCCAATAGCCCTATTTAGGGATATGCCCTCCATCCAGCATTTCACTGTTTTGCTCATATTTTTTTAATTTAATAAGTAGAGGATTTTTGTTTTTTTAATTTGATTTACACAAAATCTGATGGAATTGAAAAGTATACAAAATTTAAATTTCGACAAAATCAGCAGATTAAAGCAAAACTTTGTCCAGAAGATAGGATTTTTTGAAAGATCAATAGAAAAAGAAAATTGCTTCACTATCAACATTTTATCGACCTTTGTTTTATAGAAATACTTTGGTCCAGTGGTTAATAACAATGGCAATGTGTTTTATATGCTTCTCATTCAATGTTTTTTGTTTTTTCTCTTATAATTTTAATCTCATTAATCTCCATTTGCCTAACCAGCCCTCCCTGTACTCACTATTACATCCCTTCTAATCACACTAACCATCAATGCTATGATCCACCCTATGCTGCAACCTGCATATACTTAGCTGAAGAATCACTATAACTCCTTTTTTCATTCGCACCAAGAGTATTTGAAAAGGCTTAATTCATTTTGATCTCTCACCATAATAAATCCTTTTTTACCTCAGATCCATTCGCAGCCTAAAGATACTTAGCTGAAAAATATTTGAAAGAATTAATCCATTTTGAATGTAATTAAAAAATGAAACAAACAGTAAAAAAATTCCTTATATAACTCCCTCCCTATTGTTTTTTCTATATAATCCCTATTCTATTTTATATTTAATAACTAATATAAAAATAACCCTACAAAAATGGTGACTTGTTTTATTTCATATCTATATTTCTACTTCAAAATATATTCCTATTTTCTTTATGATCTTCAATATTTAGCCATAATCTCATTTACTTGTAATATAAGATCTTATTTGTACTTTTCAAGTATAACGTTGCCCAGGTTTATTATAGTTATATTTGTATTCTTCAATATACAGTTTTGTTTAGAAGTTTTTGGTATATAATATTAATTTTGTTTATTTATATTATATAATTGTATTTGTATTTTTTAATATATAATTTTGTTTAGTTTTAGTAATATAAGATCTTCTTTGTACTTTTCAAGTATAACGTTGCCCAGGTTTATTATAGTTATATTTGTATTTTTATATACAGTTTTGTTTAGAAGTTTTTGGTATATAATATTAATTTTGTTTATTTATATTATATAATTTTATTTGTATTTTTCAATATATAATTTTGTTTAGTTTTAATATATAACAGTTTTGTTTGGTGGTAGTCTAAATGTTTTACTAAATGATTTTTTTTAGCTATTTTTTTACGAGACATTTGTTAGAAATAAGGTAAGAAATTGTTAGATTTCTAGATTTGAGTGATTATTTCTGTATAATCCAAATGTCACAGGGATTTTTCAGCATGCTGAAAATATTTCTGCATTCATAAATGAATTTTAAAAAACAAAAAATAGTGATTTAGTACAAATTTATATAACCTAATTCCAGCTAAAAAAATCATTTTCTATAAAAGTTAGATAATATCTTTAGTTTGTAGTATCACTATATAATCCTGTTTATTTGTAATGTTTAATATATAATATTGTATTTTGATTGGAATCTTTAAGATAATAATGTGATATATAGTTTATTTAAATTTGAATTTAATATAATATGTATTATGTATTTTTACATAAGAAGATAATATATTATAAATATAAAAAAAATAATATGATATCTCCATTTTTAAATTTTAATAATTTGTAATTTTTTTGTAAATAAATTTAGTTTTATTATTGTTTTTAATTAGTATTAATAGATATTTTCACACATGCATTTATAAATAAATTTTATTGATAAATTGTATATATTTTTATTAATGTAGAGATTGTAATCTATAAATTATATTGGTGTAATTTTCAAGGACATCAATGCAAAGAAAGACAACAGTAATAATCATTGTCCTTTTCATATTTTCCTAATATTTAGAGTAATATAGACAATAGTAATAATCATTATATTTTACGTATTTTTCTAATATTTAGAGTAATATTTAGATAGAGGTCTTTCTCTCATATTTAGTTTGTTTTATGTTTTGTTCTTTGTTTCAGGTATCTTTTAGGCATTGATGGGTATCTTGTACCTTGCTTCAAGTATCTTTTAAGCATTAATAGGTTGTTATTTGAAATCGATTTTACAATAGAACTGCATGTTCTACTATTTTTCATATGCAATGGTTGTATCAAAATGTATGTTTAGACATGATTCAAGATGGGATGGCAATTTTGTAAACACATATACAAAGACACATTATCATAATACAATTTCTTATATTTTTTAAGGAATGGGGATTATACCCCCTCCAAATGCTCTAGACGATGGGGCACCCCATCCTCTTTAGAGTAGTGTCTTGTAGCATTGTGTAGTATGTGTTTTCACATGTATTATTTTTTAACTCTCTTCACACTCACACACACAAAAGTTTTATGCTTCCTCTTACATAAATTCTAACCATTTTCATTTACTAATCACTGTATATTTTTAATCTTAATTTCTACACACTTTATTACATGGTATATTATTTTTTTAACTCACTCTCTTACATATACACTAATTTATTAGTTCCTCTAACATATTAAATATTTTTAAACCTTAATATATATACACTTAAATCTTAATTTCTACACACTTTATTACATGGTATATTACTTTTTTAACTCACTACTCTTACATATACACTAATTTGATAGTTACTCTAACATATTAAATATTTTTAAACCTCAATATATACACACTTTATCACAGAGAATTCTTTTACTTCTTTTTTTTTAATTTAAATTATTTTATTTTATTTGAATTATCTTATTTTATATTTAAGTTTTTTTTATTTAATAAATATCTATATTAAAATATTTATATAATATAATATGTTTTTCTATATCTTATTTTATACTTAGGTATTTTTTTAATTCAATAATTATCTATATTAAAATAGTTTATATAATATAATATGTTTTTCTATATGTGTAATGATACGTTTTTGTTGGTTAGATGATATGATGGTTGTGTTTATTAAATGATATGATGGGTTATGATGATGATTTATTTTTAGTTGAAAATATGTTTTTGTTTGTTAAAACATATGTAAATTGTATTAGTTAGATGATATGACAATGATAATGATTGTGTTTGTTTGTTAGATAGCATGATTATGTTTGTTAGATGATATGATGGCGATTGCATTTTTTTTTGTTAGATAGTTACCATGATTTTGTTTGTTAAATGATATGATGGGTTTGTACTTTTGTATGTTATATGGCAAGATTATGTTTCTTAGATGGTATGATGGTGTTGTGTTTGTTAAAAATCATGATTATGTTTGTTAGATGATATGATAGTGATTGTGTTTTTGTTTGTTAGATAATTACCATGATTGTGTTTGTTAGATGATATGATGGATTTGTATTTTTGTTTGTCATATGACATGATTGTGTTTGTTAGATGATATGATGGTGTTGTGTTTTTGTTTGTTAAATAGCATGATTATGTTTGTTAGATGATATGATGGTAATTATGCTTTTTTTTTTGTTAACTAGTTACCATGATTGTGCTTGTTAGATAATATGATGTTGACATTTATATTTTTTGATGTGTGTTTATTTGTATGGTGTTTGTGTGTATGTTTCTTTGAGTATGTACATGTTTTTTAAATGTGTTTATTTTTGTGTTGTTTGTTTTTTTATATAATGTGCATGCTTCTTTGAGTATGTATATGTGTTTTTAGTATATTTTTAAATGGTGATAAGATAATTGGAATTTAAAGGATAAGATATTTTTGTTTATAAAATGATTTGATAATTGTCTTTGTTAAATATTATGATGAGTGTCTTCTTTTTATATGTAATGAGTATATTTGTTTATGCATATGTATGTTTTTGGAGTCTATAATGATTGTGTTTATTATATGAATATGTTTTTTTTTGTGTGTGTGTGTGTATTTTTAAATGATCGGATGATTATTATTTTTTAAATGATATGATGTTTTTGTTTGTTAAATGATATCATAATTATCTGTGTTAAATAATATGATGATAATGATTGTTTGTTTTGTGTGTAATAAGTAAATTTCTTTGGGTATATGCATACTTTTGGAATATATGATGATTATGTTTGTTAGATGATAAGATAATTATTAGTTTTGATTGTTGTGATGATAATTAGTTTTGGTTTTGATTTTATTTCAATATGGTAATGACTTATATATAAATGTATGTATATGATTAAAATTATTTTTATTTGAAATTTATAAAATGAATTATAAAAATAAAATTTATATTTTCTATTATATTATATAATAATTATTATATTTTAAACTGATTTGTATTATATAAATTTTTGTATTACATATTATATCATATGTTAAAGTTTTAATATATTTGTATTTTTTTTTCTTTCTTTTTGTTTTTCCAATTTTATTTTTCATTTATCCTTATCATCAATTTAAATCACAACCTTAATAAATAACTCCCACACTAACATCATAATCATCATAAATCTCACTACTTAAAAATACAAGTATTAAAAAATATAATATTTAACATATAACAACAATTCATTATTTTTTTAATATAATTTATTGCAAGGTGTATTGTCTTTCAATAATATTATTAAATGATATCAATTATCAATTTATTAACAACATAACTCACATATTAGTAATTATGATTAGCTTTATTGGTAATGTATAAAAGCATTATAACAACAAAGCATCATTTTTTTAGGCCAAATGAGTTTCCACCTTTATCGAAAAAGCACTCTTTTTTGTGGTTAGCCTAGTAAGTAAAAATTCTAAAACTTAAACTAAGAGAAACTTAAATTATAATATTTCATATGTGAAATGAATTATGTTGATAGTGGATTGAAAAAAAATTATTTTAATGTTTCTAATATTTAAAAGTTAAAAGCTAACATTGTATTTTCTAGTTAAAAGATGAAAACATGTAATGATAAAATTTTGAAGAAAACAAAGGATCAAATTTTATTATAGAATTAAAAATGTGAAAATATAATTTTAAGTTTCAACTAATATAATTGAAATTATTAAAATTTATTAATTATTTTAAAATAAAAGTTTTTTAACTAAACTATATTTATATGGTTTTAAGTTTTATTAAAAAATTAGATTAAAAATCATAAATATAAAAAATGTATCACAAAATTTTGAAAAACATTACCACTATATTTTAGAATATTTGGATAATGTAAATCCTAAAAATACTATAAATGAGTTGAAAGTTTAGGACCTTTACACAATGTAGATCTCCCATGCCATGGAAGCTTTTTTGAATCACAAATTAATTTCTAAAATGTTTATTACAATTCTAAGAATGCTAACACTAAAGATTAATATCAAATCATGAAAGCCTAAAATTTACATATGTAGATCTCCAATGTCATGAAAGCATTTTTTAATCACAACTCAATTTTTGAAAAGTTTGTCACAATTCTAAGAATGCTAACACTTGATGTTAATATCAAATCCTAAAAACAACTTCTAACAAGCTGAAAAACATGCACATTTTACAAAGAGAATATTTTCTAATCCTTTTAAATAATGTAGATCTTCAATGTCATGAAACCTTTTCAAATCACAAACTATTTTAAGATTAATCTTTTGATGATGTTAAAATGGATTTTACGTCAATCATTATAGAATTTTAACAAATAAACAAATATATATGTAACAAATGTCTATATAAAAAAGGTAATATTCAATAGCTTAACAAAATGTCCAGCACCAAACTTTCAAATCCTCCTATATTTCTTACAACTAAATAGAAAAACAAGAAAGTCAATTTACATTTTTCTTGTCATCAAAATTTTTGTTTCATTTTTTCTCTACCTATATTCACAACAATGTGATTAAGGGAGCTTGCCTTTCCAAAGGTTCATTTCCACATCATGCTTGCCTATTAAAACCAAAATTGTACTTACAAAAAATCCTTGTACATTGCATCTAAACTCTCCTTCATGTTAGTCCGCAAATAATCCAATACAATTTGTCAATTTCCAGTTCAACATTTAGCAAAAACAAATCTTTAAAAATGCAATTCAATCAACATTGACATGTCAAAAAACAACACATTGTCAATACCATCTTCAAAGCATAACAACCTTCCTCCCCAATATTATGGTTTTATGAAAGACATTCAAAATTGAGCATATGACATTTCAAGATTTGATAGATTAGGTTAATCTGGAACAAGGGAAATTGAATCAATGCATAAATTAGCAAACAAAATCTATTTTCCATAAAAGCATAGAATAAATTAGCTTTCTTATGGTATGTTGGAAATAAAACTTATTATTATTATTATTATTATAATATATATATATATATATATATATATATTCCTTTTTAAGGTCACGACCAAGCATACACCAAATTGGTGTATGAGGCACCTTTTTTCCTGTGGGACAAGGGATCCCCTCCACACAATGATTTGACTGCTAAAGTCTACGAAGGTATACATACCCTACCCCTTCTGGATTTGATCATGTGACCTCCTAAGAATACTAACACTTAATGTTAATATCAAATCCTAAAAACAACTTTTAACAAGTTGAAAAGCATGCACATTTTACAAAGAGAATAATGTTTAAACCTTTTAAATAATGTACATCTCCAATGTCATGCAGACTTTTCAAATCACAAACTATTTTAGGATTAATCTCTTGATGATGTTAACATGGATTTTACATCAAGGATTATAGAATTTTAACAAATAGAGAAATATATATGTGACAATTGCCTATATAAAAAATTAGCTTAACAAAAAGTCCAGCACTAAACTTTCAAATCCTCAGGTATATTTCTTATAGACAAGAAAGTCAACTACATGTCTAAATTTTTCTTGTCATCATAATTTTTGTTTCAATTTTTTTCTTCCTATATTCACAACAATCTGATTCATGGACCTTGCCTTTCCAAATGTTCATTGTCACATCATGCTTGCCTATTGAAACCAAAATTCTACACACAAAAATCCTTGTACATTGCATCCAAACCCTCCTTCAAGTTGGTCTGCAAATAATCCAATACAATATGTCAGTTTCCAATCCAACAATGCAAATACAAATCTTTAAAAATGATTAATTCAATCAGCATTGACACGTTAAAAAACATCACATTGTCAATACCATCTGAGAGCATAACAACCTTCCTCGCTAATATTATGGCTTTATGAAAGACATTCAAAATTGAGCATATGACATTTCAAGATTGGATAGATTAAAGGTCAATTAGAAACAGAGGAAAGTGAATTAATGCATAAATTAGCAAGAAAATCACATCCCAAAAAATTTATAATACCAACTTTCTTATGGTGTGTTGGATACAAAATTTATTTTCCATACATACAATAATCCATTTTTTAGGTCACAACCAAGATGGACACCAAATTGGTGTACGAGACCGCTTTGTTTGTGGGATAGAAGACCCGCTCCGCACAATTATTTAACTGCTAAATCCTACAAAGGTATACATACCCTATCCCCCTCTAGATTTTAACCTATGACCTCCTAAGAATGCTAACACTTAATGTTAATATCATATCCTAAAAATATTTTTTAACAAGCTGAAAAGCATGCACATTTTACAAACAGAATAATGTTCAATCCCTTTAGATAATGTAGATTTCCAATGTCATGAAGCCTTTTCAAATCACAAACTATTTTAGGATTAATCTTTTGATGATGTTAACATAGATTTTACATCAATCATTATAGAATTTTAACAAATAGAGAAATATATATTTGAGAATTTCCAATACAAAAAATGTAATATTCAATAGATTAACAAAATGTCCAACACTAAACTTTCAAATTCTTCTATTTTTCTTACAACTAAATATCAGGACAAGAAAGTCAACTTACATGTCTAAATTTTTCCGGTCATCATAATTTTTGTTTAAATTTTTTCTCTTCCTATATTCACAACAATGTGATTCATGGACCTTGTCTTTCCAAAGGTTCATTGTCATGTCATGCTTTCCTATTGAAACCAAAATTGTACCCACAAAAAATCCTTGCACATTGCATCCAAACCCTCCTTCAATTTGGTTTGCAAATAATCCAATATAATATGTCAGTTTCCAGTTCAACAATGCAAATAAAAATATGTAAGAGTGCAATTCAATCAACATTGACACGTCGAAAACATCACATTGTCAATACCATCTCAGAGCATAACAACCTTCCTCCCTAATATTATGGCTTTATGAAAGACATTCAAAATTGAGCATATGACATTTCAAGATTGGATAGATTAGGTCAATTAGAAACTGGGGAAACTAAATCAATGCATAAATTAGAAAGCAAATCGCATCCAACAAATTCATAGTACCGACCCCTAACCACTATGAACTAAAATTACCTTTAATAGAAGAACATAAAGACATCTTAAGTTGAACAAATATGATCACAATGTTGATGATCTATTAACAAGACAATACAAAACATATATGGTATGGAAAAAAATATAACACACAACAAGGTACTAGTTGAAGATGATGAAATATTTGTATCGTCCTTGGATGGTCTAGAGGATTACTTATATCCTAGGGTGTTCTTGCTTAATTATACAACCCTATTCAAGAACCTTATAAACTTTAACAACAAAATCATCCGGAGGATTACATATATCCTAGGGTGTTCTTACTTGCATAATACAAACTTAATCAGTAACCTTATAAACATTAATAACAAAAGCATTGATCCATGGCTTCAACTACTCATATTTATCTTTTTAGAAGAAATTGGAAACAAGAAAAAACATGCATCTTGAAAGATCAAGTAACCAACATATGAAACATTACTCTAAGTAACAAGAAATCTAATTCTCACATAGAAATAGCTTCATTATTGTACAATTTTTACATGGGAAGTATTTTTGGATAACTTGGTTCCATCATGCCTCACCCTCGATTGACATTTATATTGATAATGGGAACAATCCACAAAATGATAGTATGAATATTATTTGTATTAGCCTAATCAGAGGAATGATTTAATGGATATAAACCAAGATCTAATTACAAAAAAGGTGATAAGGTTCTATTTATCAAAAGTATTTCATTTTACAACCAATTATTTTACACTTATGTAGAGTGGTAGGGCATTTATGTCCCAATGTTAAATCTAAAATAGAGCAGTTGTCGCATTCCTCCCCCTAGATCAGTTGACAACCCATTTACAATAGTTCAATTCAATATAAAGTATGTTGATGTTTATGCCTTTCGTCTCTCCCAACTTATACTATGCTTCTCCTACTTCTCTCCTCTCAACACAACCACAATTAATTACAACTTATTATAAAAGGTCCTTTAAAATTCACCTTCAACTCATACCCCCAAAACAAAACCATTTGTAACCTAGACAAATATTCGATGAACTAGTAGTACAACGATGAATGAAATACCATTCATAGGTATCTTCAATTTTTCCTCACCCATGACCCACCCTCCATTCCATCTACATAGAGCCTTAGGTGCAAGAAGCTACACTTTCTTTCTTCAAGGAGGTGTTAACTTGTATCCCTTCACAACTCCCTTAAAACCTTTTGGTGTAAAATTATCCCTAAGAAAGCCACTCTTGTATTAGACATTAATTGACAATGTTAGATTTCGTGTGCCACCTCCTTCCAAAATGTCGAGTTAAGTTGCAATCCTTGTTCCCTCTCCCCATACCTCCTATCACTCTTTTTCCCCAAGAGACATCAAAGAGTTATTTAAATTTTGAGCACTCACAGAACATTCGACAAGGAAGGTCTTCAAGATGAACATCTCAAGTTTGGAATTGATTCTCTTGCATTCAATATTGTTGATCTCTTTCATGATGTAGTGTGCTCAATCATCCCAACATATCATCCACTCTATTTTTAATATTTTTATTGGGTGTGTTATCCCCTATCCTAGGGATAACTAAGGAGATCATGGAGTGTCGAGAGCCATATGACTTGAGCTTGGCCCTGGAGGGTCCATATTTGTTTTAGTGCATCCTATCTATTAGCAGCAGCAACATCCATCCCACCAGCCTAGTCCTGAAGTGGCAGTGGGTATTTCTCCATGAGGTAACGAGTCCGAGTATCATGGTATGTGTCACCTTGATTTTCAAAGCATTTAAATATGTTTCACTGAACTCTCCTTTATTTCATAGCGTTTTCTTGGAAATTATGCTCTTTGACTTGTTCATACTTGGGAGGGTGATATAATTCCCTAGTAAGTTGTTTCTCCTTTAGGATGAGTTTCCATTGGGTGGGTCTATGAAAGTTCATCATCCATTCCTTCCATACTTACCACTTTTCATCATTATCCCTCTCATATTCCCCTACCTTGGTTCAGGCATTGGGTTTGCCACACTAGGAAGGGTTGTACCTTGCCTTGTGGGAAGAAGGGGATAAAGGCCCAGAGGCTAAAATTAGCTATAAAGAGTTAAAATACAAAATAAAACCTTTGAGATATACACATGGTTGTTATGTACAGCCCACGGTTCTGTTACTTGCGGGGAATTTACAACCACATGCCCCCGAGCTCGTTATGTTGGTGAGGTTATGTGATAGCTCCAACTAGATTGTGTGGTAAGCTAAGGTCACGGGATATATCCCATGTGACCTGGGACTCAGTGTTTTTTGGCCTGGCACAAAAATCCAAGGTTAGCCCCGATCGATCGGGCGTGTCCACCGACCAGGGGGCATAACCCTAGGCTAGTATATTGGGAGTTATCCAAAAGGGGGGTGTGTGCTTTGAGGTGTGGCCACATGGCCTTGCACCATAAAACCAGGACCAGGTTCTAAAGCAGTTAAGGGGGCCAACGCATAGATGACAGTGTAAGGTCACGTGGAGTGCATCCATAGGACTAGGGGCCAGCAAGCAAGGGGGTTGCACCCTAAATTTGGTATAGAGTGGTTTTTTTACTATACCTTATGATTTATTATTGATTTTCTCCACAAATATGGGGGATTTTTCCACGTGTCGTATAGATGTGCCATGTCACCTGAACGGATGGGCCATGTGTCACCACTGTAAGGGTGACACATGTCACTCTTTGATTGGCCCATCTGTACTTGCCATGTCATTCGTCTATATGCCCAGTCACCCTGCCATGTGTCACCTCCAGAAGTTTCCACATCAGCTGTATGGAATCTACCATGTCAGTGCTGACTATGCCTACCATGTCAATTGTATGGCCATATGGCTTGTTCAGTCATCCTTCCATGTGGCACTGTACGGACTGTACAGTCATCATTTTTTTTTGCATGTTTGGAAAAATGAACAGATCGCCATAACTTGAGCATACAATGTTTGTTTGATCCCATTTAAGTTGTGTTGGGTTCATATCGACGAGCCCTGCGCACATGTCCGTTTTGAAGCCATTCTAAGAACTTTTATTTTTAGGCCTTTCTAAGCCCTATCAGGCTCCCAGATCTAATTTTGGATCATGCTTCATCTAGGGATTCCCGAGAAAGAAATAAAAGGATTCTCAATAAGAAAAGGGGACCTGTAAGATAAAAAAAACTCAAGGTCTAGTTGGTGGATGGGAGGTCTCATCATGAGCCAGTCTATTAGGTCCATGGGCATGTAGCGGTATGACACTACCATATATCTGATAACCAATCCAGGGTAGTGGCTCTTGGTGGCATATCCAAGAGAAAGGGGGTCTCATCACGAGCCGACCTTCTCATTTCCATGAAGTGCTTATGGGTAACGTTGTCACCTCTTGTCACCATGCCAGGACAATGTCCTCTAGCTTTTCCCTTGAAAAGAAAAAGCAATAAGACTAAGAATAAAAGGCATTGAATGGGCTAGGAAAAAATTTCATCCATGATAAAGTGAAGCTCACCCTCTACAGAGGCACCCACAGGAAAGACCTAAATTTCCATGTTATCATTGCTCCCTCTGCCCAAACTTTTCCCCTACACCATTTCACACACTCACATGAACTAGAATGACTCTCACTTGGGAAACACCACAAACTTGAGGAGAATTATCCCAATAGGACATCCTGAGACCCTCTCCAAACCTGACTTGATAAACTGCATAACGTCTTTGAGCATTTGTCTGGGTAAAGGATGGTTTGATGCACATGTTTGGGTAATTTGATTATTGGATGTGATTGGCAGTGCTATGATCCTTGTGACTTATGATCCCAAGGAGAGCATACTTGTTGTTGCTACAGTACCTTTCCCGGTGGACAGGTACATATAGGGAGATGATTAGCTCAGACCTCCATGGGGCTGAAAGCCCGCCGATGGATGTAGTGACCCCAACTAGGGGAAGAGAGATGTCAAAAACTTGCACCAGAAAGAAAGAAAGATTTTTACCAGAGACACTTTAGCAGACCTAGACCCAGGGGAATCTTTCTCTTCCACATGGATGTTGGCCTTGGGAACCCCATGACATCACCTTTGTGACCCTAGATATCACCCAGTGTTAGGATTGGCATTATGGAGGTAGTTGTGTGCTAATTGGCACGTGTGGCATCATCTAGGGCAGTAGGAGGCCTAAAGTTTTACAGGTGAGGCCCAACATTCCACCCAGGAGGCTCAATGTCACACTATAAGGGAATGACATCGCCTATAAAAGTAATTTTAGGGTTTAATTAATGACATTTGTGTAAAAACTAGATTTTTGATGTAATTTGGCCAAGTCAACCTTTTGATGACCTAAATTTAATTAAAGGTCATAATTATTGTATAAATAGAGAGATAAAACTCTCATTTTTTCATCATTCACTCATCACACAAGCGGTGGTTTGAAATTCAGCCCTCTTTAAGGGTTATTGGCTTTAATTAAGTGGTGCACATTTCTCAGAGGAGGCAAATCTTGGTGTATTTTGGCAAATTTTCATGTGGAGTATCTTCAACTAGGGTTTATGCTTGATTATTCTTGGTGAAGTAAGTAGAAAATATGCATTTCTTTATTGTGGATGAATGATTATGGTGAATTTATTTGTTTCATGTCAAATATTATGAAATTGCTTGCTTGAAACCCTAGGAGAAAGACATATGTTACTTTTTCTCTATAGTCTTCCACTTGCTAAAATTTCTTGAAAGACACCTATCTAGAAGTGGATACTAGACCCATACAATTGTAGCACTCTAGTAACCCTACTTCATTTGCCTATTGCATTTTTTATTTCAATTTGTCTAAGGAAAAGAGAAATCGCTAGGGCCTAATTTTTATTACTTTCTAGCAATTATCTCTATGACTTGGATTTTTGAGGCCTTGGGCTACCAACACCTCTATTATCCTCTCCATCTCCTTTGGATAAATATTATCATTGCTATTTTCCTCTAAGAGTTGTTGCTGCCATCATTGACTCCATTACCCTAGAAGGCACTAGTCTACCCATTACAAGTGTTGATTGATCAAACAATTTTTAGAACCTCTTCTCTTGAACACCTACTAACTCCTACTAACCTTAGATTAGCCTCAATCATTAACTTACTTGTTGTTGTTGCAAAATATTTCTACAACCATCTAAATACAGAAAAGTAACCCTAAAAATGACATGTTATGCTAGCTAGGCATTGCTAAAACTGCTTGTGACTATCTATTATCAATTTGCCTATTTAAAGTTATTATTTCAAGTCTTTTATCAAGCATTTTGAAGCATAATTATTGTGGTTGCTGAAAATTTCTTATTGTTGTTATAAATTGTTATACTGCTGCAATTTTATATCAGCTAGTAAATTTATTAAGACTTCATTGTCTTATGAAGCACTAATATCATTTTGGTACTTGAAAAGTGCCCCTTTTTTGCTTTGTTGTCTTGTTCTAGGCAGGTACACAACATTTCTCATTTTCTTCATCTCTATAAGACATAAAGAACCCTTTAAATATGAGTGACTTGTGAGAGGGGAGGAACTTTCTTTTATCATTTGCCTTATCCTTCTCAAACTCTCAAGTCACTGGGGATGTCTCCCCTGGGGTACTGCAACATACTCCTAAATAGAAAGGGATTTCCTATTAAGGTGACAGTGATAGGTCATTCCCAGTTACACCAATTTTGTATCCACTTGCCTTGGGATTTGGAAAAGTACAAATTGTGCGGTAACATTTTGGTGTCGTTGTCAGAGAACACTGAGTCAATATTCCTCAAGACAACACTTTTTTCGGTTAGCCATTTCCTTGAAATCACTTATCTTACAAAGCTTACCTGGCGACTCCACTGAAGGTGATCCCCTCATTCCTTTGATAGTTTCAAGAAAATTACTTGGTGACTCCACAAAGCTTAGGGAGGTATACCAATCCTCCCAAGTTCTTTAGAAGAAAACCTCCCCAAAACTCTCCTATAGTAAAGTCATTGTTTGGAGGTAATCTTCCTTTAAACACAATTTCTAACATTCAGACTCAGATTGTTAATCCAAACCAAGATAATACCTAGAAACAATGGTCATCCAAGATTTTCAAATTGTTATACATGACAAACATACCAGGGTACCTTAGGAAAATGCCCCCTAGGTATGTGAAATGGTTACCCAAATTCACTGGTAATGATGTAGTCAGTGTTGAGGATCATATGAGCAAATTTTGTGCCTTCTTTCATCTTCATCGTATCAATGATGACACTGAAGATTTAGCCATGAATTTTTTCTCTACTACCCTCCATGATGGCGCTAGACGATGATAAAATAGTCTCCATGATGCTAGTATTACAACCATGGATAAGTTGCAGGAACTATTCCTCAAATGATGGAGTGTCAAGGAAGACCCCAACATGTTTATAATAAGACTAAATCACATCATAAAACAAGAGAATGAAATAGTTATGGAATTTCATGATAAATTTGAAAGCTTAGTGCAAAAGATCCCGATGAGCCATCACCCTTCAGACAATTTCCTTCTCTTTCTTTACACTAAAGCCTTTACAGGACAGATGGGTTTTCTCCTTAGAGATAAAGCCCCTAAAACAATCCAAGAGGCCCAAGAGGTGGCTACAAAAATTGAAAACAATCTATCATCATCCAAAGTTGAACCTTTCTCTGCCCCAAGAGTCAAAATAGATGCTAAACCTAAAATAGTCCATAATGTCGATCCTACCTTAGATATTGGCGCTAGCTTGGAAAATCTACAATTGACTGTAGATGGCATGGTAAAAACCCAAGAATTAATGATGAATAGGATTTTCAACTTGGAAAGAGATCAACAACAAGCTCCTAGGGCTCCTTAAAGAGGGAAATTCCAGAAAGGGACTCAAGTTTTGAGACCAAAAAATGATCAAATAAGTTCCTAATACTTTATCCCCCGCAAACATGGTAGATGAAAAAACATGGTACTTGCAGTGTAGAGACTCACATTGTGAGCATGAATGTCCCCTGAAAAATGGTGAACATGACCAAGTGAATATTATTAATCATATCATTAAGGGTCCACAATGTTGCCAAAATAAAAGTACAAGAAGGATAGGGCCAAAAGGATCATTGCAGACTCCATTAAAGATCACTTTATCCCTCAAGTATCTTCCAAGAATACTCCAAAATATATGTTTGATTCCCTAACTAGAATGTATGAAGGAAAGAACATCAACCGGAAGATGAATTTGAGAACCCAACTCAAGAATACAAAGATGTAGAAAGGAGAAACAATTCAAGACTATTTCTCTAGGGTTACTCATTTCAAAGAACTGTTAGAAGCAATTGGAGACAACTTGGATGAAGATGAACTCATCATGACAACTCTTAATGGTCTCACAAGACCCTGGGATGCTTCCATCCAAACTATATGTGCAAGAAAAGAGAAACTCCAATTTAATAGTCTGTGGGAAGAATGTGTTCAAGAAGAAGCAAGAGTATCCAACCGATAAGTCGTACTATTAAGGGATGAAGATCAAGCCCTAGATGATCATGCTAAAGGAGGAAAGAAAAGGTATCATTTCCAAAAGGAGACCATTCTTCATAAATAATCTCACTCCCCAAAGATATTCACCCATAAAGAATCTCACCCTCCAAGGAGATTCCAGAAATATCATAAGGGTCAAAGAAAAGAAAAATAATTCTCCTCTTATTAATGTTATCATTGTGATAAGATGGGACACATTGCTAATAATTGTCTTGCAAAAAGGGAAGAATACAAGAAGAGAAATAATAAAAGACATCATTCCCATGCAATTGAAGATGATGAGCCACCCACGAAGTTGACTAAAGAAGAGATTGAAGATTATGTTTTATTTTCCTCCCTCTCGGGATCTATGACACGTGGAGAGGATACTTGGCTCATAGATAGTGGTGCCTCTAAGAACATGACAGGTCAAAGAGACATTCTCTATAGCCTTATAGAAAAGGAATTTCCCCATAAAGTTTCACTTGGAGATGATTATCGGTATCCTATCAAAGGAATGGGAGAATCCACCTACAAACTTGATTCAGGGACTCCGATGAGAATGAAGGATGTACTTTATGTACCATGTTTGACAAAGAACTTACTTTCTATCTCAACTCTGGATAAGAAAGGCTTCATGGTTGCATTCATAGATGGTGAAGTTATCATGTGGCCTAAAGGAAAAACCATAGAAGATGTAATTGTTATTTTAACAGAAGAAGGTTGTTTGTACAAGTTAAAAGGTCACTCAGATGCAACCTTGACTCACTCCACTAAGATTCCTTATGAACTTTGGCATAGAAGACTAGCTTACATCAACTACATAACCTTACCATATGTAAGCAAGGTAGTTGTTGATTTACCAGAATTCAAGGTTTATCATGAAGGTGTATGCAACAGATGTGCACAAGGAAAAAATACAAATAATCATTTCCCAAAGAGCGATAATAAAGCAGAAGAAATCTTGGATCTCATCCACTCAAATGTATATGGTCCAATGCCATCAACCTCTCTAAGTGAGTATGTATACTATGTGTCATTTATTGATGATTATTCTCGCAAGACTTGGGTTTATTTCTTGAAATAAAAATATGAAGTAATCGGAAAGTTCAAGGAATTCAAAGCCTCTATAGAAAATCTCTGTGAAAGAAATATCAAGATACTCAGGTCATATAATGGAGGAGAATACACCTCAAATTAATTTGGAATCTTTTGCAGATATTTCGGGATTAAGAGGAATCTCACCACTCTCTATAATCCTCAACAAAATGGTGTAGCAAAAAGAAAGAATAGAACAATAATGGAAGCAGTGGAGACTATGATCCATGATCAAGATATTCCAATGCACTTATGGGTTGAAGCAACAAGAACAATAGTTTATGTTCAAAACAGATTATCCCATAGTGCACTTGGATTCAAAACCCCTAAAGAAATGTTCATGGGGAAGAAGCCAAAAGTAAGCCATCTAACAATATTTGGTTGTCTAGTGTTTGTACACGTTCTGAAAGAAAGAAGAACTAAGTTTGATCCTTCAGGAAAGAAGGGAATATTTGTTGGATACTGTGAGGTCTCTAAGGCCTTCAGAATTTACATACTAGGTTACCATCATATTGAGATCAGAAAATATGTAACCTTTGATGAATATGCAACACTCAAAAGATCAAGGAAATGCCAGCTTAAAGAAGTATATGAAGAAGAACCTGTAGCTCCCAAAGTTGCAGAACCAGTGAAGGAAGTTACAGTTACTCCTGATGATGAGATTCTAGTAGATCATGATATGATAGAATCTCAAGAACCTCCCCAGATGACGATCTCTCACAAGATAAATTCATCTTGGGCAAGGGAACTTACTCAAGATGGAGAGAAGTATGGTGCCCCAGAAGGAACCATGAGACAAAGCGAGAAACCTAAGCCATTTTCTAGTTATATGGCCTTGATGTGTGATCTCATAGAAAAGGAACCTATTTTCTTTGAAGATGTCATTCAGAAGAAGGAATCGGTGGATTCCACGAAGGAAGAATACATGTCCATTATAAATAATGATGTATGGGAAATAGTTCCTAGACCAAAGAACAAAGATGTGGTATCTTCCAAATGGATATACAAGATAAAACATGCTCCAGACGAAAGTATTGAAAAACATAAGGTAATATTTGTAGCTCATGGATTTTCTCAAAAGGAAGGCATTGATTATGAAGAGACATTTTCTCCTATAGCCAGATACACTTCTATCAGAACCATCATATCTCTTACAGCCAAAATGAAGTGGAAGTTACACCAAATGGATGTGAAAATGGTCTTCTTAAATGGTGTTATTGAAGAAGAAGTGTATATAGAACAACCAAAAGGGTTTGAAGTTGAAGACAAAAAGACTCATGTCTGCAAGTTGAAGAAAGCTATGTATGGGTTGAAGCAAGATCCTAGAGCTTGGTATGGTAGAATTGATAGTTTCCTGATGAGCTTGGGATTTACCAAGAGTAAAGTTGATTCTAACCTTTACTTCAAGGTTATGAATGATGAGCCAGTTATATTGCTATTGTATTTGGATGACTTATTCTTAACAAGAGAAGAAAATTTCATCACAAATTGTAAGAAGAAGCTCGTTGCATAGTTTGAGATGAAAGAACCAGGCTTGATGCATTATTTCTTGGGCCTTGAATTTTGGTGGAGCCCAGAGAAGATCTTCCTTAACCAAGGGAATTATGCAGTTGAAATATAGAAGAGATTTGACATGTTGGAATATAAATCCATGAACACACCCATGGAAGCAAAGCTAAAGTTCCTGGTTGATACTTCGTCAAAATTGGTTGATGCTACACTATATAGACATATTATTGGTTTGTTGATGTATCTGACGAATACTAGGCCAGATATATGCTTTTTTGTGAACACCTTGAGTCAGTATCTGGTAGAACCCAGACGTGTTCACATTGTAGCTGGAAAGTATGTGATGAGATACCTTAAGAGTACGTTAGATTATGGTCTCTGCTATACTGGAGATCGTGACATCAAACTGTATGGTTATACTGATTCATATTGTGCTAGAAGTGTTTCTAATAGAAAGAGAACTTCTAGATGTTGTTTCAATCTGGGGTCAGCCATGACTTCATGGCAGAGCAAGAAGTAATCTAGTATTTCTCTCAACATGGCATAAGTGGAATAGATTGTTGCATGTTCCACCAGTTTTGAAACCATATGGCTTCAGAAGTTGTTGACAGGTCTATTTGATTTGGAGATGGAAGACACCATGATTCAATGTGATAACCAGAGTTTCATAAAGATGACAAAGAACCCAACATTCCATGATAAGTCTAAGCACATAGAGATCCAGTATCACTACATTCGTGATATGGTGCAGAGGGGAGTTGTAAAGCTCCAATATGTTGGCACATATGAGCAGGTTGCAGATGTGTTAACCAAGGCTCTATCTCATGTGAAGTTTGAATACTTCCGATCCAAGATTAGTATAGTCTGAAAAGACCTCCCTCGAAAGGGGAAGTGATGTTGATGATACTATGGTATCCTGACCAACATCGGGTAGCTCCGTTAGGATTTGATATCCTAGGGGATTGATCATCCCTAGATAGATCATGAAGGTCCGGTAAGGACGGTTTGTCTGAGTACCTGTGCATGTGTATGCCAGTTGTGGTCAGTAGTGGTAGCTCTGTTAGTATTTTATATCATAGGGAATCTCTTGATTCTTGGGCAGATCCCAAAGATCCAGTAATCTGGTAAGGACAGTTTTTCAGAGTACCACATGGTAGCTCCATTAGGATTTTATATCCTAGGGAATCTTATGATTCTTGGGCAGATCCCAAAGGTTTGGTAAGGATGGTATGTCATAGTACCACAAAATGTTGTTGTTGCACCTGCCTCATTATGTTTCCTTATGATGATGATGTTGTTATCTCAACCTCGTGTTGATGATGTTGTTGTTTCAGCCTCATGTTGTTATTGATGACGTTGTATCATCCTCATGTTGTTGATGATGTTGTATCGGCCTTGTGTTGTTGATGATGTTGTTGTATTAAGCTCATGTTTTTTATGATGGTGTTGGTGATATTGTTGTCTTAGTGTTATGCTAATTGATGTTGATGCAGATGATGATGATGATGCTACTCCAGCTCCATGTTGTGAATGATGATGTTATTAATGATGAGAAAAACTATCGATGATTTGTAGATATGTCATTCAATGTTCCAGATGTTGATGATGTTGTTGCCCTCTCTCTCTCCTGATGATGGTGTATTGGGTTATGTCAGTAGAATACCCTTCTCGTTAAGGGGGAGTGTTGAAATATTGTAACTTCGAATAATATTCTAATTATATTTAAGTTATTATCTTATAGATCAAATCCCCTTTTGTGGATTGATCATGTCGGGTCTTGTATAAGACCAAATCCCCTTTTGTGGATTGGTCAAACCATAGTTATATGGTGGTGTTTTTAAAGTCATCCCATGGGATTTAATAAAGTGGTTTTAACCACTATTGGAAGAAGTTGGCCCTACTTGATGAAGAGACAAAACCCTAGTGCCTCCTAAACTAGTATTTATAAGTGAGGAGGACGCCTCATTTGTTCACTCACTCACTCACACTTCTAGTGCACATCTTTTGAAGGTAGTTGTAGTTACAAGAAGAAGGAGAGAGAGGCGCAGGCTCAGTTCTAGTATTTTCTTGGTGGTTTTGTCTTAAGTCTTGGCATTGTATTGGTAATCTATTATTGAAAAAAAAATTGTTGGGTTTTCTCTCCGATGAGGGTTTCCCACGACAAAATGGTGTGTACCTTGTGATTGTGTTTCTTTCAGTGACCCTACTTATGTTTTTATGCTCTAGTAAATCGAAAAGAACTTAATAACATCTCTAAATTTAACAGGCCATGTCACCCAATCTCAACTTTTGTCACTCTGAAACCAATCTATAACATTCTCATTACCAAACTGCTTTTGATACCAAACTACAACATCATCCAACTTACTATTGAACAATGCTAATCCAAAATTCATTGTGTGGATTCTATTCTAAACACAATTTTGTGAAGTATCACTTGAAGTAACGTGCTCAACCTCAAGCTAAGTCATGCCACACTAGCTTTATTTTTTTTACATAACTTAAAACATAGTGGAAGTAATACAATACAACTGCACACAAGCATACTGAACACAAAACATTATTGTGTATGCAACCATTATGGCATCATTACCAAATATGTCCTACTTGTATGCAACGATTGCTTTTCTGTGCACAGAAGTAAACCCAACCTCTGATGCACACAGAGTATTCTTTGTTCACACGGCCATTTAAACCTCTTCTTGAAGACTCATAACCCAAAATCATAAGGTTAACATAACATGAAACTAACAATAATTGTCATACTCAAGCACAACTATAATAATGAATATCCACACCACACTTACATGTGCAAACAACAATATACAGAATAACAACAATTACTTATATGGAACAACATATATTACTCAAACCCATGTTAAACATAGATAATTAAGCACATGGTAAATGAGACAAGCACACAAATACACTTATCTTTTATGAAAAGTCACCAATTGCACACAGAACTCATAAGTTCCTCCTAGCCATAGACTTTGTTACTCATATAATTTCAGCAACAGGCCACCCCCTGTAACACCTCTGTTTCCCCTAGTTTGTAAATATAACTATATGGGCCAAGAGACTATAGAAAACTCAATATGTGTGAATATTCGATTTGATGGACCTTTGCATAAAAGGTCAATGAATGTGAATTTTGTTATTTACTAGAGAATGGATAAGTGTTGCATAACTGTTGGAAAGGGGTGTGCTAAGAAAGACCACGAATGCTATGAAAGAGATGGTGAAGGGGACCAGGAATGGTTTCATTAAATTCCACCAGACCAGTACTTTGTAGGATTTAATTTCTCGGGATCAGAACAACCCTATGACCGAGGAATGAATTATAGTCAGGTTGGTAGGTGGGAAGACCTCCGCAAGATTTAATGAGGGGATGGGGAAGACTGCCCATCTGTAAGGCTTCCAGACCTAACCACGGAGTAGGAATTCGGGCCACACATAATCTTGTTGAGGAATGCAAGAAAGGAAGGCGTGGTGGGCAGAGGAAGACCTACGAAGAGTGCAGAGATGAGAGACTTAGCTCTCAGGTTTGAGGAAGAACTGTGAAAAGAGTGTGTCCTGATCGCAAGAAATAGAGACTGACTAGGGAGAAGGAGAGTAACCTTCATCCCTATCTATGACTGAGTCGGGATAAGGAGATTGACCTTTGTCCCTATATATTTTTGTGCCAAGAGAATGAGAGTAACCTTCGTCCCTAACTTTCATTGATCTGGAAGAAAAGATTCAATCTCAAAGCATCATGGTCTAGCTCGGGGGTGGCCAGTGGTAAATCCATTAGGAGTGACTAAGCATATGGTTGGGTGGAAATGGGCACCCTTTTTAGTAGTCGCATCATGTCTTATGGTTTTGATAAGTGTTTTCATGCTTTGTGCTTTGAAATGGAATAATGAATGAATTCATGTATGTATACATTTAAGATTGGCCTCTGTATTGACTAATCAAGTGATGTGTATGTATGTATCTCCTTGAGGACTTATGCTTCTCCTTGATTTTCCATATGCTCAATTTTAACCCTCGAAGTTGTTTTCCCCAGGGATTTACCTCACTGTTCAAAATTCAAAGCAAGCCTCTTGGCACCGGTACCATCTCGGTAATTCCATGAGATTACCCGCCCTATTTTAGAACTTAAAGTTCTGTGAGTTAGGAATGTGTTTCCTTCAAACCAGTAGCCTAATAGACCTTAGTCTCACACCCGTGACCTTAACTAAACCTTGACTAAGAGAGATATTATAGCTCGAGATTCACCACAGGGTCCATATGACCAGGGTCTAGGAACCCTGCGCTAAGTCCAAAAGGAGATAGCTCTTGACGGCTTCGGAGATTTGGGAGCTCGAATCCATGGGATGTCAAACTTCATAACTGTCAAAAATACTCAAATGTCAGAGTCGCGAAAGGTTTTGAGTCGTTGATCTCGAGAGTCCGTTGGGGCCCCTTCTCGACCATTTGATCGTCTAGTGGAAGGTTTTGTGTATGGTACTTTGGTGAAGTTCCACTTCAAGGTAAGTGAGATGTGTTAGCATCAAACTCCCTGAACATCGAAGTTACGAAGTGAAGGAGAGTCATAGATTTGGTGGAGCTCATTAGGAGCCTCGCCTACCATCCGATCATCTAGGAGGAGGGACCCACATAGTGTACTTCGATGAAGTCTCACTTCGGGAAAATGAAGAGGTGGTGGAGCCAAAACACTTGAAGGTCGAACTCGCAAAGTAACTTGGACCATAGATCTGGGGATCCTTCGGGTCCTATCCTAGCCATCATATTTACGATGTAGTCAGCCCGATGTTGACCAACTTTAGGAGAAAGGAGGAGTTTTCATCACAAAACTCCCAAATGTCGAAGCCCGAAGTGACAAGAGCTGTCAATTTGAGAACTCTTCAGGACTTATCCTAGCCACCGGATCTAGACTATGGTCAACCTAGCGCTGACCAAATTCAGGAGAAAAGAGGAGTCTTCAACACCAAATTCCTGAATGTCGAACTCATGAAGTAACAAGAGTCGTAGATCTATGGGTCTACGTGTCTGAATCTTGACCGTGAGATCTGAGGGATGCTAGAAGGTTGTCATTCTGGAGTGACATGGTGCAGTGATGTCACCTAGGGTGACGTGGACCCACGGTAGACGTGCCACGTGTCACCTGTATTTGTGCATATCATATACCCTATAGTCCCATTGGAATGTGACACGTGTCACCTCTGGGCCCTTAAACGTGTCAACCCCCGGCACAAGCCCTCCTAGCCAAAGTGGTTGGTGAAGTGACTGGAACATTGAGAGTCTGGGACGTCGGACTCTAGAGGAATTGGGGTATAGTCTTTTAGGGATTCCATCCTAGCCATTGGCATTGGGGAACACATGGCACCATATCCTGTACTCTGGAGGTTTAACACACTAGAAGGAAGCAAGCGTAAAAGTTTAAAGACCCTTGAAGTCTCGGGGAGTTGGAGGAGATCTGAACCATTCCTAAACTAGGACGCGTGTCAGTACATCGTTAAATCCAGAGGAGAGTCACTTTGGAGGATTTGAAGCTTGGTGCTTCGAAAATCCCTGAAGCCTGGAGTAATGGAGAGGATCTCAACCGTCCATCATTTGGGGATGCATGGAGGGCGATCTGTTACTTCGGAGGATAACCCCTTCAAAGAAAAAGTGGAACAAGAGTTCTTGAAGGCCTGGAGCCCTAAGTTCACCCGAGATGTCAATCTCAGAGGACATGTGTCATAAGATCTGTCACTCCGGAGGAAGGCTCGTTGCAAGAGTTGAGAACTCTCGAAGGCCGAAGTGGCATGGTTCATCATAACCATTAGTAGTGGAGGATGTGTTTCAGGAGATCTGTTACTATGGAAGGATTTCACTCCAGAGATTTGCATGTGTGAAGACTCAAGAACTATCTAAGCCTGAAGTCCCGAAATGAATCGGAGCCATCAATTTTCTGATGACACGTGGCATCGAATTATGAACTTCTGAGATTTTCCACTCTAGAGGATTCACGTGGTGGTTGTTCAGAATTTCCCAAGCTATCAAATCCCGAAGTCCTGAAGTGAATCGGAGCCATCGATTCTCTGAGGACACATGGCGTCGAATTGTGAACTTTGGAGATTTTCCACTCCAGAGGATTCGCATGGTGATTGTTCAGAATTTCTCTAACTTCTAAAGCTCAGAGTCCCGAAGTGAATTGGAGTCGTTGATTCTCTGAGGACACATGGCGTCAGATTGTGAACTTCAAATATTTTCCACTTCTGAGGATTTGCATGTTGGTTGTTCGGAATTTCCCGAAGTGTCGAAGCCCAAATTTTTTGTGGGTCATTGATCTTAAAGAAGAATCATGCACCATTGATTAGCAAAAGGACACGTGGAAGACGGAGGTCCATCCCGTTAGAAAGCCACTTCAGATGATTTGTGGAGTGTGCATGCGGATTCGACCGAAGCCCAAATTTCTGAAGGAGGAGACTGGGTTGTAGATCTCAGTGAGGAACAAGGATCGTTGATCTTGTTTCTGTGGTTCCAAAGGATTGTGCCTCCAGAATAATTGGTCGCAGCATGAGGCGAGAATGCCTGAAGAGCATTGGGAAGCCATAACTTGCAACCCAAAGCTCGGATTTGAGCCTGGTAGCAGTCATTAGAACGTTATGGGTAGGTAGAAGAGGATGAAGACCTTAGACAGAGGATTGATGTTATAGGATAAATCGGTATATACGGACACTAACAGATCTCACTAGATCCACCTGGATCTAGAACAAAACATGACAGGACATGACACTTTCCCTAAGCAACTATCATTGAATTTACTACCAAAGGAGGAACGAGTGACATACCTTTATATTGATTCCTTAGGTATTTGTTGTTCCTACTTTGCTTTGGTGCTCTTGGGAGATTAGATCCAAGACAACACAAACCAACCAAAGTGAAGATAGTAAAGTATATTCAATGACGACCTATGCATATGATCAAGGAATTATGCAATAAAATAAGAGTGATTTTATGGGAAAGGGACATGCCACTGTATTATATTAATATGAAAGTAGAAGATACAACCAGATTGCCTTGATGTCGCAAGCTTCCTTTCGGTGGTCCTTTGTTCCAACACACACACTTACTCCAAACTTGCATGAAGAAGATCCACTAGGGCTTGATGGACAAATGGAGGCCTCAACCATCAATTCAAACAGGATTCCTCACACAATTCTAAATCTATTCTTTCATCAATTCTTTATTCAATATTGCTTAACCTCTTCCTTGAGAAACCCTTCATTATATAGGAGAAGGAGAGATGGTTAAAGGGATGAGGATGATCCCACTAAATCTGAAAATTCAATAGGATTCCAACCATGTGAATACCAACTCATTTTCTAGAAGATCCTCTTCTAGAACCTTCATAACTTCCTCTTCCTTGTAAGCTTTGAAACAGGTTCGCACCCTACCTATAGAGTAGATTGCGAACATCTCGCAGGCTAGGTATAGGGCTACCTGCGAGAATTAGGGTTTCTCACACCCAACAATACATGTGGCCTACGAAATCATCTTAAAAATATGTTTTATGGAAGAAGACAATAGTCATTTTTCTCAGGAAAAAGGTACTTATGAGAGCCTAAACACATAACTGTAGAGACATCACCAGAGTGACCAAAATAATGTGTAACAGAATGCCCCCCAAAGTATGAGGCTGGAACTCATGATAGCCGATGTACCTTGTAAAATTTGTGTGTGTGTGTCAGAAACAAGGACCGCACCTAATCGGAAACATGCAAACAATCAAGCATCTGCAGAATATAATACCAGTTTTGAGGTAGGCATTCCCATGCTCAGACCACAAATGCATGAAATCATAAATGTAGGCCATGGCCACCAATCATACACCATGGATCCATGTCATCAAAATGCTACATAGCCACCATGAATACATTGTGGATCTATGTGTTAGAATACTCATATTAGGACATAGCCACGCGACATACAAAGTGGATCTATGTGTCAATACAAATCATAAATACTCCAGCGCAACCTAGGCCAAAAATATGAGACCCAGGGTCTTCAATCTCGTTGTCTAAAAAGTATGAATCTAGCCATGTGATTACATGTGTCGAAGTCGAACATGGTAGAAACCACTCGATTACCGATCATTGATGAAAACCGTTAACAAGTGCAAGGGAAATCACCATTGATGTCAATGACTCCCAAAGTACCTAAGTACAATCCGAATGAATGTGAATAAATGAGTTGAAGTCGAACACTCGGCGGAATCTCTCGATCAGGGACCAATGATGTGAATCCATTGTCGAAAGTGAAGAGACCTGCCATTAAGGCATGCAGGTTCTAAGGTACTAAATGATTTATAAGTCTTATTCCTGGATAATGAGTTGGAGTCGACAGAAAAAGACTCGTCACAGGAGGGCCTTGATGTATCCCCCATCAATGACACAAAATAAGTAATATATTTTGAGGGCAAGTCAAAGTATGAATATGATTTGAAACGGACACAGGGAAGGCCGACATGGAAAGAATGAACAACTGTAGATGATCGACTCAATGGAGGGCTTGTTTGGACTTCTCTTGAACATATGAACGACATGACAATGGTCTTGGCAGCATTGACTCAAAGACGACCCAAGATATTACCTTGTAGCTGGTCAGATGAGAGACAAATGGATTTCCCAACACGGATTCAAATGATGAACAGGGGGTGTCATGTTAAAGAGCGACGCTTACTGCCATTAATACAAATATAAAGTCATATCCCTTTCCCAAAACTTCCCCCACCATTTCTAGCAAGTACCTCTTTATTTTTACACAAGCTTGATGAGGATAACATATGCTTGTTGATGTAAGCTCATCCTTCGGACGATTCCCTCAGAGTACATTTAGCGAACCCTAGGAAGGAGTGGTTTGGTCCCATAAAGGGTCTTTCAATGTTTATTTAACGAGTCCAAAGATAGAAAACTCGAAGGTTTTTCATGTTTTGAGAGTCTGAAAGACACTTAAAGAAAACTCTCCCAGTTCCTTTTTCGTAAATTAGTTCAACGAGACCGAAAAAGTGATAAACTATCGCTCATCGAACGTTTTCTTCAAATACTTTTACGAGCGTGAAAAGAACAAGATCTCTCGGCAATCTTTTCATTTTTATGGAGCGTGAAAAGAGATTAAAGGATACTCCCTTATTTTTGTTGCTTCCGTGTTACCATGACGAGTACTAAAAGATGACAAAAGTATACTTGGTTGCGTTCTCATGTATTTTCGAGCGCGAGAATGAACGAAGACTGAGCTCGAGGTTTTTCCTACAAAACCCTAAAAAGGTATTAGTACATGTGACGAAAAAATGAAAAAATACTCGTACACCATCGTTCAGGCTTCTAGGTCATCTATCTGCGAAAAACCATACTCACAAGGCCATTAGGGCATTAGGTTTTTTAAGAAAAATAATATAAAAAATTAAATGAGAAATAGTAAAAAGTGAATAAATATAAGTGAAAATCCCTTTTTACCATTCCATTGTCACTTTGCCAAAAACGTGTCCAATACACCTCTTTTTTCCCAAATTCTTTGCTCGATTGCAGGAAGTAAAGACGGTCATTCAGCAAACGATTTCGGCCAACAAGGTAATCTCCTGATTCTTCAACTTTTTAATGGATTAAAATTGATATTTAATGGCAAATTTTAGTGTTTTGATTCCATTTAGGGCCGGTAGGTGCGCTCAGGCATTCTCGCAGGTGAGTCATTCGGGACCTGCAAGAACCTAAGGTTCTTGCAGCTAGGCTTTAGTGCACCTACGAGAATCTAGCACTGTGTGCAAGCTTCACCTGCGACGGCCGAAAAATAGATTTTCATGCATGTTTTTACTCAATAAAAATTTATGCAAGAGGTTAAAACAAGTTGCTAACTTCCTTCTCATGGCTCCATTGTTGGTGTTGATCATCATGATGTTGGAATGGAGGGAAAGAGAACACGAGGAGGATAATTCCATTGCCGGAAATGATCCAGGTACAGTTGCTGCCCTCCGGGAATGTGGGCTCTTAAAAATTTTCAAGATTCCAGGCATGAGAGCCCAACTCAGGTTGTTAGAGTACCTGGTCCACATGTGGGATGTGGATCAATAGTTATTTCTGTTGATTAAGGTTGGTTTTCATTGATGTCAACCCTTGAAGAAAGCCCCATAGCACAAAGGTTTGGGTAATGAACCCAATATTGTTTGATGTAAATATGACTCATTATTATTTTTTCATGGATGATAAGAAATAAATATGGATGAACTCCAAAGTGGTCCCCTTATGGTGAAAGCCCTCACGGGAAGACGCTTTGTGGAGTAAGAGAACCCATGCTTAATTGTGGAATAATGAGATGAAGGAAAGTGAATTTGTCAGGGAAAATA
>ML787752.1:18775-41271 GCA_009831015.1 Picea engelmannii | reverse complement strand
ACTAGGCATGTGAGACTAAAGAAAAGTTTGATGAAAATGCTAGTCTCTTGTTTTTAAAGTTAAGGAAGGTTTGCAGGAATGTGATCATATACACCAGGTCTATTACAGAGCTACAAATCAGATTTGGATGATGAAATTGATGACGGATTTTGGTTGTGGTACATGTTGAGTACATGGTTGAGACAAGTAGTTGATGAGTTGGTGCACATACATGATGTGTATAGTTGATGATGTTGGTACATATTGATGAGTCATAGCTGATGAGTAGTTGACACATGATTGGTACATACTTGGTACATGGTTGGATGCACTTGTTTATGGTACATGTTGATTACAGGCCGGTGCATGGTTGATGCACTTGTTTATGGTACTGGTTGATACACTTGTTTATGGTACAGGTTGATTACAAGTTGGTGCATGGTTGATGCACTTGTTTATGGTACAAATTGATTACAGGTTGGTGCATGGCTGATGCACTTTTTTATGGTACAGGTTGATTATAGGTTGGTGTATGGTTGATGCACTTGTTTAAGGTACAGATTGATTATAGGTTGAGGTACAGGTTGATTACAGGTTGAGGTACAGGTTGATGCATGGTTGATGCATGGTTCAGATTTATTGGTACAGGTTTATAGCGGTATATCTCACAGTGATAGTGTGACAGTGGTTCCATCATTCTACTTCTACTTCAAGGTGGCAGGACGGGGCAAGGATAGGTGGTTGTAGCCACCTTCCGGTTGTAGACGGAGAACATAGGGGGTTGTAGCCTCCTTCTGGTTGTAGCCAGAGAATTGGGGAGTTGGAGCTTCCCTCAGGTTGTAGCCTGAGAAACTAAGGGGTTGGAGCCTCCTTCCAGTTGCAGCTGGAAAACAAAGGAAGTTGGTGCTTCCAATGAATGTAATTCTTCAAGACATATAAGAAAAAGCATTACGTGGTTTTCTCCCGATTTGGGTTTCCACGTAGAACACTGGTGTACTGTGTATGTGTATGATTGTTCATTTGTTCATTTCTTATTTACTCTACAGTTATTGGATGATAATGCTTTATTGATATAACACTTGGATTATATGGTTAAAAGGGATTAAATTGCTCTATTACTTATTCACCCCCCCTCTTAGTAATCTAACAATTTCATGTAGGGGTCCACACACTTACACTAGATATCGAGGATATCTATTTTCTGATAGGGTTGTCATGACATGGATAGCATGCTACTCTGACAGGAGGTAGAGGTGGAAAACTTCCTATGAGTGAGTATGTTCACCAATATTGTGTTCCCGAGGCAGAGAGAAGCAAGGGTAAGGTTTCCATTTGGGGTGTCCAAAATCTGACCTTGCAGACTATCTTGTTTACCATTGCATGCATGGTCGGGAGCGTTGCTCCGCACATGGATCTCTAGAGATATTTCCAATATGCAATAGAGTGCACAGAGCCTCGGGTTTTCAATTGGTCGGATGCAGTTCTCCGCAGTATGAAGAGGCAACTAACAAAGTGCAGAAGGGGTGACCTGAAGAAGTTCGGGTATATGTCACTTTTGGTGTCATTCTTCCTTGAGAGGGTCCCA
This sequence comes from Picea engelmannii, assembly GCA_009831015.1. Classification (NCBI taxonomy): domain Eukaryota; kingdom Viridiplantae; phylum Streptophyta; class Pinopsida; order Pinales; family Pinaceae; genus Picea; species Picea engelmannii. Next base: position 39,707 of record ML787752.1, on the reverse strand, counting down.
CTACTGCGTCTATAGGTAGATTGGGGTTTACCGGCCCCACAGGATCCGAGGATGCTGAGGTGGTGTAACCTCATGGCTCGGCATGTAGCAGGGCCTATAATCAAATATAACGATTCGTTTTTTGACTTGTTGAGGCCCCAGATGTTGATGATTGATGACTATGCATATGTCGGTTTGGATTTCCAAGGAGATCCATATTTGGTCCTGCCTGAGGATGCTCAATGGGGTGACTTAGGTAAAAAGTACACATTTTGTTCTTTTTAAATATCTTTTGCAAATTTTATTATATAAAATGTTTTTATGTCTTTGATCCAAGGACTAATCAAAAAATTTCTTTTGATGACACAAATGTGGGGCTGTATCGACCTCCAGGAATGTCTCCCATTCAAAGACGAGGAGAAGTGGCTCCAATGGCAAGATGGAATATTGAGGACTACGAGGCAGTTGAACAAAACATAGAGGGACCGAGTGCGGATGTTCTAAACATCGCTATTGGGGAGATCCCAAGGTGCTATCAACACCATACTGTGGGCGTGTCTGAGTCTCTTAGTCGACTACTCTGTAGGGTAGCCCGAGCAGTAGTATGTTACCATGAGCATCATCCATGATGATAATTTGTAGAAGCCATGGGCTTCATATATTTTGATATTTTGTTCCTAGACAAAAACTTTTTGTAAAACTTTTGATCGTTATATATATGTGTGTGTGTGTGTGTGTGTGTGTGTGTGTGTGTGGCTTCTATCGGCTTATTTTTTTTTGTATAATGCATGTGATGTGTGATTAGTTTTATAAAAGTCTCAGATATCTGTCTAACACATAATTAGCTAAAGCATCAGTCAATGTATTTAGACATCTAGGAATGTGTTAATATTCGATATAATCAAAATGACGTTCCAAGAGGTGAATTCGTAGATATACCTACAATAAAGTAGGACTTCGGATAGCATAGACATTACTTAACTTTAGCACTAATAGCTGTGAATCAAGTCGTATAACCAGGCGGCGAATACTAAGAGAAATAACATTAGCCAACAACTCGATGATGGCACTATATTCTGCAATATTATTGGTCGCACGACCGAGGCAAACACCTCGTAGAGTGGTAAGTTCATTTGTAGGTGCATAAATTGCCCATGCAGCAGAAGCAAGGTTTTGAGTACTACAACTAGCGCCATCGACAAAGCCAATGTGGGGTGGTGAAGTCTCTGACATCTGGAAACCAATCACAACGTAAGGTAAGCGATCAAACGCAGAAACCAAATAATGAAAAAGCACACTAAAATAACACACAGAAAGTATGATACAATAAAATACAAGCACTCATGCACAGATGATCTAAGCATAGTACTTCTTTAAGTAAATCTCATTTCTGGGTTCACTCAAAGGGATACCATCATAGTCCACTAACTCGTAGGCTCCTTTCTCCAACACCATCTGATGATATAAGGGCCTCGCCACATAGCCTCAAATTTTTCATCTCCTAGAAAATCTCGATCTTGTTCATAAAGGAGAACTACATCACCTTCAAAGAAAATGTGTGGCTTGGCATTCTTGTCATTATGGGCTTTGACGCGTTTCTTCTGGGTTTCTATAACTAGGGTGGCATCGCGACGGGTTTCGTCTAGTTTCATAAGATACAATAGACATTCTTCTTCAGCAGAAGTGTTTGGGAGAAGTTCAACGGCTAGCTTAAGAGATGGTATCTCACATTCAATCGGCAAGATGGATTCGAGACCATAAACTAACTGGAAAGGTGTAAACCCAGTAGCATACTTAACAGATGTTCGATAAGCCCAAAATGGTGAAAACAACATCGTGTCCCAACTCATTTTGTGAATCCCTATCATTCGTCGAAGCATGGTAATGAGGACTTTGTTTATTTCTTCAACCTGGTCGTTGGCCTGTGGGTAAGAGGGTGTTGAGTTTTCATGGCGAAGACCCAACTTTTCGATGAGTTATGACATCATGAAGTTTTTAAAGTGGCTACCGTGATCAGTAATGATAGCTTGAGGAACACCAAACTGAGCAATGATGTGATTGAATATGAATAGTGTTGCAGTCTTTCCGGTATTGTTGAATGTTGGCATCGCCTCGACCCACTTCATAAAGAAATCTATGACTACAATAATGTATCCATGCCCCCCAGTCGAGTGAGGGTGACATGTCATGAAATCGATACCCCATTTCACAAAAGGTCCAACGAAGACTACAGGGTGTAGAGGAGCAAGGTGAGATCGTATTTTGTTGTTGTATGTTTGGAAAGTGTGGCATTTTTGGACAGAAATAATACAATCATTGAATAAAGAAGGCCAAAAATACCCAGCTCGTAAGATCTTTTGGGCAGTAGCATACCCAGACATGTGACCACCACATGCTCCAAAATGACAGTGATTCAAGGCTTTCTCGGCTTCGTCAAATGTGAGGCATCGTCAAAAAACAGAGTCAATCCCACGACGATAAAGAGTATCACCGAGGATAATATACTGATGGGCTTGATAGCATATTCAACAGTGGTCAGTGCTATATAAATCAAGCCAAAAAGTCTGAGTCTGGAGATATATGATTATATCCCCATACCAAAGGTCATTGGAACTGATCAGAAAAAGGGATCAGATATATAATGAATCCTCTGCTACATTTTTCGTCTCAGAATAGGGAAGGTCACATATCAATTCGGAAAACACCAAGGATTTCTTGGACTTAGCACATTCGAATTCTAAGTCAAACTCCTAGATTATGACAATCCCTTTGGAGTATTTTCCCCCTAGCAATTGGAATGTAAGAATGTGCTACATAGGGTTGCAATTGGAAATCACAGTAGTCTTGCGTAAAAGGATATAGTGTCAGAAACGTTGAACAACTTGGATGGCGGCCAAGGCCAGTTTTTAAACATGTAAATACTTGGTTTCGGTAGTCATGAGACTCCGACTCAAATAATAAATGACATGTTCTTCATGAGAATCGTCCTCCTAGACTAGAACCATAGCAATGGTAGAGTCTGAGGCTGGGAGATACAGGAAATAATTTCGACTGTAATCGGGTGGGAAAAGTAGTGGGGTATGGGTTAAAGTTAGTTTTAAAGCATTGAAAGCTTTGTTGGCAGTGGTATCCCATACAAACTCAGAACCTTTCTTGAGCAGTCGAGTAAATCCAAGAGTTAACTCAGCATAGTTTGGGATGAAATGACGTAGAAAGCTTTCCTTTCCCTGCAAACTTTGTAGCTGGCAAAGTGAGGAAGGAGGAGGGAGATTGAGAATCGCCTCGACCTTCAAAGTATCTACCCTGATCCCATGACATGAAACAATAAAGCCCAGAAGTCAGTCAGATTCTACACAAAAAACACATTTGTGCGGATTCAAGCGTATATGGTAAAATCGACATTGGAGGAAAATGGCTCGGAGGTGTGTTGGATGATCGACATGGTGCATGGAATGAGTTAGTAGGTCATTGAGATATGGTTGGACAATGTGCTTTATATCATGAAAGGCATAAGACATAGCACGTTGAAAATTTGCATCGGCATTCTTTAAACCAAAGGGTAGTTTCCGATAGGCAAAAGTGCCCCAAGGATAAATAAAAGCGGTCTTGTGTTGGTCGGCGGGTATGATATTGATTTGATTATATCCAGAGAAACCATCCATCATAGAGAAGATTTCACTCTCGGCACAATCGTCGATGATCTAGTCAACGAAGGGGGTGGGAAAGTTGTCTTTAGGTCAATCTTTGTTAATATTCCTATAATCAACACACACGCGGATCGTACCTTATTTTTTGTTAACCAGAACAAGATTGGAAACCCAGTCAGTTAGAGCCACAGGGTAAATAAATCCATATTTAAGAAGTTTCTCAACTTCAAGCTTGATAGCAGTTGCTTTACATGGGTGGACCAGACGAAGTCGTTGCTGGACGGGTTTAGTGCCTGTCTTAATCTCATGTACAACAATGTCGGGGTCAATACCCGGCATTTCTTCATAGCTCCATGCGAAGACGTCACGAAACTATTGAAAAAGATACTTGTAGGTGACAACTTCGTCATTAGAACACGAAGCTTCGATATGCACATTTTTGGCAACTCCAGGTTTATTGGATATGTTGAGGGGGATGGTGGGTGAGATATTACTTAAGTTCCCTTCGTAGAACACATCGTGTGTAGACTCGAGAACAGAAGAAATGATGACAATGGTCGACGGGGTTGAGATCCGTTGGTAACTCTCAATGGTGTGTTGTTCCAGGAAGAGAATGGAACGATGATGTCCATCATCCCAAGGGGTATCTTCCATGGACATAACAGACATAATCATCTCGTCTATAGGAAAAATGACACGGAAAGGATCCGGAGATAGACCACCAAGAGAGGGGGTAGAAGGGGTTTCCAATTGAATGGCTTGATAAGTGGATTCAACCGGACTTAAAGGCATTTGGTCGCCATAGCAAAGATGATCACCGGGGTTGGGTACTATCCATAGGTCATAAGATGTAGGGGTTTCTCAAACAAAGGTGGAAATCATGTTTATCGAGGTGACAAACGGATGTGGAATATCAGGTGGTGGAATGGGGAAAGTACCCATCAAAGAGGAATATTTAAGAAGACCCACACGGACATTCTCATATCCAGGGGGTGTTTTCGCAATGAAAGGTACGTTGTTGGTACGTGTATCAGAGTTAAAGAAGGCCAATTGGTCCACCGTAATTACTTTTCCTTGATGTGGGAAATGTACGACACGGAAAAGAGTGGACACAACTGCACACATGGAATCCATCCAGCTATGGCCAAGTAGAAGGTTGTAATCGAGAGGAGCGTCAAAGACCTCAACTTCAACGTTGATTGTTTTTCCTTCTAACGTAATAGGCAACAAAGGGAGGACACTGTAAGGCTTAAAACCAGAGCCATTAAAGGCTTTGAGCATGTTGTGGGATTTGGTTAAGGGAGGAGAGTCGATGGCTTTCCATCAGGTAATAGACATGACACACGTCGAGGTACCCTCATCAATTACTGGTCTACAAATGTTCTTGTCGGAGACAATGACTTGTATTTGAAATGTGAGTTGAGGGGGTAACCTTGGAATGTGATCTTCCAAGTCAAAAACTATTAAATTTGTATCGATAGGGTCGATTCCACCAATAGCTTTCAACAGTGCCTTCCTTTGTGTGGGAAAACTCTAAAGGTCTTCGAGGGCTGACATCGCGGATGGTGCTTGGGCCAGATCTTCTACAATACTGAAGTTTTGGGCAGCACGCACATGAGGATTGAAAGCAGACTTTCGAACAACACCCTTTGGGGGAGGGCGAAGAACTGTGTCTAGGCTAGGTCGTTTGAGATGAAGAGGACCATTGGTAGGTGGAGCCGATGGAGATGGTTGGACCAAGGAAGGAGGTATTTCATCACCCTTCTCTTTGGAGGAAGAATAATCTTTGGCTCGAGTGGTAAGTGTGATGTCATTTTTCTTTGAATCACCTATACACATTAAGACATAGGATGTATTGGAGGGGGGAGGTTGTTCATGAATGACCAATTGGGTCTGTTGTTGAGAAGGAAAGGGTTGTGACAACATGGCTGGGGTAGGTGGTTTCGGGGTCCCTTGAAGGAACTTAGTAACCTCAGCTCGTCTCGGACAATCCTTAGTGTAGTGATCATCACCATAGATAAGACAAGGGTATCGGGGTTTGCACTTATCCTTATCTTCAAAAGGTTGTGTTTTGGTCTTCTCAAATTGAGGATTATTTTTATCCTCCTTATTCTTACCCTTCCCTTTTCAGGATTTATTCTTTCCTGCAGGGGTAGGTTGAACAGATTTCACCTCAGAAGTCTTGCCAACGGGAGGAGTAGGAGATGGAGCATGTTGAACATTAGACGCAACAGACTTGGGGTTGGTGGTAGAGTCTTGTGCAGAGTGGGGTTGGACTTGGAAAGTGCCAATCACACCATCAGTTGCATGAAAAACAGCAGGAGTAGTTGAAGTAGCAGTAGTAGAAGGACAAGGTGCGTCAAGGAGCAAATAGTAAAGAGTACCCGTTTGTGAGTAAACAAGGTCAAGGTATTGAGCACGATTGATCACCTGTTCTTCTGTGACAACTCCACCCATGGTGATGTCATGATCGATATCATTCATGAATGATTTCGTGAACCACTCTGCCAGTAACTGATCGGGAAGTTCAATTTTGATGAGACGTCGTCGCCATCACCACTCATGAATGTGATTAGAGATATGAGTGGCTTTGGTTTGTTTGAAAGAACTCAAAATTTTGGTTCCCATTTCATATTGGATCGGTAACTGGTAGTGGGTGAGGAAAGCCATGGTGATGGTGTTAAAGTCAACGAAAAATCCTCGCGGCAATTCTATATACCACTTCGCAGTGGAACCCGTGAGAGTTCGTTGAAAAAGACGTAATCGAATAGAGTCATCCATCAAGGAGTTGGATGAACACCAAAGGTGGAAAGTCATTACATGATTGTTCGGGTCCTCTCCTGGTTTACCATCGAATTTAGGAATGTCGGAAGGTAGTTTGGCCAGTATGGCGGGTCATTGAGGAGAGTGAAGGATAGGATCGTTTAGAATTCTAGACAGATCAGGGAGGTCTAGGGTGGCTAAGAAGGGTAACTGTCTATTCACGTGGGGGTATTGGTGACTTTGGGGAGGAAGTCTCATAGGTATACCAGTAGGACCATAAGCAGTTTTCATATAATGCGAAGATCCGGGCAGATTCAGTTGTTGGTACGGAGGCATGTAATTTATAGAGTTGTATTGGTTAGGGCGGTTACCTTAAACAGGGACGTTGGGTCTAGCGTTCAAGCCCCAAATGGAATTGGACGGACTTGGATATGGTTGGCCTGTACTAGGGGGTATGAAAGAGTTAGTTTGAGGTTGTTTCCCCCAGTCGATTGAGGATTATTTCGGATAAGATGGTTCCAATACTGGGACAAGTCTGCAAGTATATTTTGTCTAGTGGGTGGGGTAGGTGGGGGTTTCCCTCCAATCGGAGGTTGTGTTCCAATTGGGATTTGACCTCCAGGGTGAAAATGTCTGCCAACAGGAATCTGGTAATTAGGTGTGAAACATTAAATGGTGCCACTAGGGTCGGTTCCTCCGACAAGGGATGGAAGAGACCCCCTGGAAGGGGCTCAAGAAAGTGTCGGAATAAAACCAGGAACAAGATGGTGCCCAGAAGGAGTGGGAATGCTAGGAGTCCCGGACGGTATTTGTGTAGGAACAGGAATAGAAGCATTCAACGCATGATATTCGGGAGGAAGCATTGAGGTGAGTCTGGGCGAAAGAAGTGTGCCAATGGGGTATTGGTTGGCCACCATATTCCCGGTGTGAAGATTCGTAGTATCTAGGACCATTGTATAATGGGTCATTTAAAGGGGTACAGTCAAGATATGGTCGGTTGGTTGAGCGTACGAACCAGGGAAATAATAGGCAGTAGTAAAAGGTATCGCATCTGGATCGGATGTTTCGGGCAACTCGGGTGTGATAGTGATATCAATGCCTACTCCTGAGCCAAAGAGATCTTGTCTAAAAATGCCAGTAAAGGATCTTGACCTTCAGGGCCTGTGAAAGGTTCAGTTGGTAATCCAGAAGACTCAACAACAATATCTCTTGATGAATTCACTCGAACAATACGTCTCACAGAGTCTGGAGGAAGTCGCAAGCCCTCTCGAGAATCTGTAATTCGGAACTGTTCTAAAGAGTCAGTTCTTTCCATTCATGGAGTGGTAATGTCTTGGACTTCACTCTGTTGAGGAGATCCCTCCGATGAGTTGGTAGGAAAGGGTTGAGAACCTTCCAGATCTTCTGGGGGTAGTCCTTGAATTCTATGTGAATGGTGTGGAGGGTCAATGGTGATCGAGCGAAAATATCACGAAATAAATTCTATGGCCAACTTACGGAAACAAACAGCACGCACTAGTAAAATCTAGGAATCAAAAATCAAGCAAACAAGACCTTCCTATTCTGAAATCACTAGTTGGTGATGAAATCCAATGTCGCAACATCGAGACAAGAAGGGGCTGGGCTAGGGTGGAAAATTTACGTTGACGACCTGCTTAATGGACTTACACCTTGGTGCAAGCTCCCACACAGAATCGTGGGTATACCCTCCAAGGAGCCCGAGTGAGTCTGGCCAACGTCGATTCTAGGTACCGTGAAGACTTACCCCTCCACAGTCACCTTGTGTAAGACGCTAAGAATATAGGCTACTAAAGTTACCACAAACAACAATGATGCCTGGGGGAACAGTCGACAATCCAATCCACACATAAGGGTAGGGTATCTAGCCCGAAATCAACTTGAGAGGCTTTCACTCATCATTGTGGGTATACCTTCAAGAGACCCCCATAATACATGCAATCTCTACACCGTGATCAACAAAGCGGGGTGAGTAACTCTGTCAATCTCAATGCAGCCTCAGGTTTGACCCTTGTGTGAGAAGGGCTTCCCAGGACAAAATTTTGCAAATGGAATTTGACATTCCCTATCACAAGATACTATTGTGTGTTTTGCGCTTTGGAGAGTGTGTCTCACTACCTATTCCAAAGCTCTAGCCTAGCTAATGTTGGTGAAAAAGATCCCTAGAAAATGTTACTAGTTGAATTTTAAAGTTGCGGAATATTATTAAAGGTTGTTGTTACTCAAAGAGAGATGGAAATGAAACCAATGTTGTGTAAGACTCTGACCCAACAATGCGTAAATAGAAATGAATGATACAAACTTGTGTTCGATGAATTCTATATACAACAGGGGAAAAGGAGTTTTCTGGAACAATGCAAACTACGATGTACGATCTTTTTTGAAATGCAGTACCAAACAATCATTGACAATGTAAATTCCCTATTCGTTCTCTTTCAATATTTTAATGCCAATATTTTATGAATAAATGATTGCTTAAAAGAAAAAGACTTTAATTTTTTTTTTTGTTATAAACCCAAAAATGGGGATGGAAATAAGAAAAAGTAAGCAACCAATGGAAATAAAATACTCAACAATGCCCAAATCAATCTTTTAATGAAGATAAAAATAACAAACTGACAAGAAAAAATCTCTTCAAATGCAGATGAACAAAAATTTTCCAAGCAGCAAGCAGTCTAAAAGGACAATTAATCCCAACTTTTAATCCAATCAAAGGCTTTTGATCAAACAATTACTCAGATCTCAGAATCCAAGATTATACCCTTGTCAATAAAAGGTCACAAAGAAAAAATTGGGAAAAAGAGTAAGAAGAGTTTTTGATCTTCGAAAACTAATCAACCGCAAGATTTGAAGTCAAGAAACAGTCAAACAATGGCAAAAGAAGTTCTCCCCAGGTAAAGAAACAAATCTGGGCATCAAAAAGACAAGAAGACCTAATCCAAAACTTTTACAAATGAGTTCACAGCCTGGTAGTGGGGTACAGTGCGAGAATTAGGGATTCTCGCAGTCTAGATACAGGCAGGGTGCGAGAAGGTCGCACTGGGTTGAACAAGAGGGTGCGAACATCAATGATTCTCATAGGTCACAGAGAGGTACAGTGCGAGAAGGTTTGTAAACAACAAAATTTTTGAAAAAGGACAAAAATTTTGAGTGAACTTCTGGGTCCAGAGAATCTACAAGGGTCTCCTACAGACTCAGGGAGTGGTTAGTAATGAAAAAAGTAGGTTAAGAACAAATGGCCAACAAAAAACTATAAAATGAGTTGTATCCCCATTGGAGTCACCAATTTTGTTATAAGATAAATCGGTATATGTGGACACTAACAAATCTCCCTAGATCCACCTGGATCTAGAACAAAATAGGACAGGACATGACACTTTCCATAAGAAACTATCATTGAATTTACTACCAAAGGAGGAACAAGTGACATACCTTTATATCAATTCCTTAGGTATTTATTGATCCTACTTCACTCTGGTGCTCTTACGAGATCAGATCCAAGACAACACAAACCAACCAAAGTGAAGATAGTAAAGTATATTCAATGATGACCTATGCATATGATCAAGGAATTATGCAATAAAATAAGAGTGATTTTACGGGAAAGGGACATGCCACTGTATTATATTAATATGAAAGTAGAAGATACAACCAGATCACCTTGATGTCACAAGCTTCCTTTCGGTGGTCCTTTGTTCCTACACACACACTTACTCCAAACTTGCATGAAGAAGATCCATTAGGGCTTGATGGACAAATGGAGGCCTCAAGCATCAATTCAAACAGGATTCCTCACACAATTCTGAATCTATTCTTTCATCAATTCTTTATTCAATCTTGCTTAACCTCTTCCTTGAGAAACCCTTCAGTATATAGGAGAAGGAGAGATGGTTAAAGGGATGAGAATGATCCCACTAAATCTGAGAAGTCGGTAGGATGCCAACCATGTGAATTCCAACTTATTTTCTAAAAGATCCTCTTCTAGAACCTTCGTAACTTCCTCTTCCTTTTAAGCTTTGAAACAGGTTCGCACCCTACCTATAGAGCAGATTGCGAACACCTCGCAGGCTAGGTATAGGGTTATGTGCGAGAGTCAAGGTTTCTCGCACCCAACAATACATGTGGTCTGTGAACTCATCTTAAAAATATTTTTTATGGAAGAAGACAACAATCAATTTTCTCAAGCAAAAGGTCCTTATGAGAGCCTGAACACATAACTATAGAGACATCATCAGAGTGACCAAAATAATGTGTAACATTTGAGATGTTAAGGAGAGCGAAATTTTGATGCCCCATCCCTATGAAAGATAATCAGGGGTAGGGTGTGTTACAAATTGGTATCAGAGCATGGTTACAACAATTGGCCTACTTGGGCTCAAGGACAAGTTGCGTAAAAACCATATTTTTAAAGTACTTTAAGGGTGACACCCTATATTACCTCTTTCCTACAGAGTCTGGTTAAAATTTTGTTGAAGAAAAGAATGAAACTCTCTACTATGTGTGTATTTAAGAAATATGAATTGTTTGTTGTTCATAAACTAATAGATTGTTGGCTAACAGTAAGTGTTTTGTCAGAACTCAAGCAGTCGGTAAATCGTGGGAAAATCCAAGTATAAAGGATGGTGACGTGCCATGAAGTGGGGGATGTCTCCCACAATAGAGACAAAGAATATGACAGAATGAGGGTGGTGGAACCCCTCTAGATCTGGCTGAAACTGTAAGGAGCCTCATGGCCGAATTACCGATTTGCAAGGCCGACAACGAAAGATTGATAAAGGAGCAAGAAAAACAAACAAAAATTAATGCAGTCTTCTTGCAGAGATTATCCGACATACAAAGGCAGCTACAGCATGGACCGCAACCACTCATGTGGACCGACGATGTACGAAGAGAAGTCAAAGTCCACCTGAAATACGAAAATGTGGTCCCATAAGTGGCCACACTGGGAGAAGTACCTCAAGGAAGGCCCAACCTAGAGGCAGGGGACACTCATCAGGAGAGTCCTATGAAAAGGAAACTGGAAACTCTGAGGGATATTCTAGTAGCAAAGCTAGTTCATATTCTCAAAGGAAAGGAAAGCAGTGAAATCATTCTAAAAGTCGTGATCCTGAAGAGTTCAAGAAAGCCAAACCACCCTCTTTCAATGGAGAGATTGAGAAAGGGGAATAGCCATATTCAAAGTCCATGACTACTCTAAAGACTCGAAGGCTCGAATAGCCATCTTCAACTTGAAAGGAAAGGATTCCATTTGGCGGGAAGAGCTTAGGAATGTGAAATGAATCCATGAGAAGGACTTGTCATGGAAACAGTTTAAGAAACACTTTAAGAAGAACAGTAGTTCAGGATTCAAGAAGAAGGGGTTTAAATCCTCAATATTTAATAACTATGGGAAGAACTATAGGATAATCCTCCCTATTAAAAGTGTGTATCAGCAAAATTTCCCTCCCAGAGTGGAAATAAACCTTTTGGACCAACCTTAGGAAAGATTGATAACCCAAAACGAGAACCCTTGAAATGTTGGGGTTGTAGAGAAGAACATTTGTTGAGAGATTTCCCACACATACAACTAAACAGTAGGAAAGTATACAACATCCAAGAATCTACCACAGTCAATATTGTGGCTAGGAGCATGCCATGGATTTATGCATCCTTGGATAATAAACAAGCCAACCACCAAGCCTCAGTGGTGGAGATATAAAGTATGATCGATCGACAACCATCTAGTTTCTATTTTAATGGACCCTCATTCTAATTTGAATTGTGTGGCCCCTCAGACTGTTGATAATTATAAACTACAACCCTCCAAGGGATTCAGAATCCTATGAGACGAATATCATCCCTTCAAATGAAAAAGTATTGCAGAAAGGGATGTCTCCTATATGCAATACAGGTGTTGGAATCTATTGAGGATGACAAACCAAACCTAGAGGACCACCCCATATTAAGAGAGTATAAATATTTGTTTCCAGAAGAGGTATCAGGTATACCTCCGAGAAGAGACATTCACTTCTCGATAGAACTTGCACCAGGAGAAATGTTAGTGTCTAGAATTCCCTATAGGATGAGTACACTAGATCTAATTGAGCTCAAGCTACAACTAAAGGAGATGATGAAGAAAGGATGCATTCGGCCCAATGTGTCTCCATGGGGAGCACCAACCTTGTTTGTGAAAAATAAATATGGCACACTCCGATTGTGCATAGACTATAGACAACTCAATAAGCCAACCATAAAGAACAAGTATCTCTTGCCAAGAATCGATGACTTGTTCGACCAATTAGGGGTGCTTCCATTTTCTCAAAGATTGACTTAAGGTCCGGATACCATCAAGTCTGAATCAAGGATGAATACATCCACAAAAAAACCTTCAGGACAAGGTATGGTCCCTATGAATTTGTGGTGGTCCCATTTGGATTTACCAATGCCCCCGGCCACTTTTATGTGCTTGATGAATAATGTACTCAATAAATTCCTAGATAGATTTGTATTGATTTTCATTGATGATATCCCAATCTACTCCAAGAACAGAGAGGATCATGAAGAACATCTTAAATTAGTGCTACAAGTACTAAGAGAGCATCAGCTCTACGCTAAGTTTAGCAAGTGGGTATTTTTCCAGAAGAAAGTCCATTACTTAGGCCATGTCCTTTCTAAAGAAGGAGTGGAAGTAAAACCTGACAAGATCATATCTATCATGGAATGGCCTACCCCAAAGGAAGTATCTGATATCAGATCCTTTATGGGATTATTAGGATACTATAGGAGTTTCATAAAAGGATTTTCAAAGATCGGTTGTCCAATCACTGCCCTTCAGAAAAAGGATTTTAAATTCACTTGGACATCAAAATGTGAAGAAAGATTTCAGGAACTGAAATACCTTCTAACCCATGCACCTGTGTTGAAGATTGAAGACCCTGATATTGACTTCCTTATGTGTACAAACGCATGTAAGGAAGGACTCAGACGAGTCCTTATGCAAGGTGGGCGTGTAATTTGTTGTGAATCCAGAAAATTGACTGAGCATGAAATCAATTATGTGTCCCATGATCTAGAGTTGGCTTCCATAGTGCATGCTTTAAAAATGTGTAGGAATTACCTCCTAGGTAGGATATTTGCAGAAGTGTGAAAATGATTCACCTGACAGCAATAAGCACATGTGAAACAAATTTCAGGGAGAGATTTAGGAATGCACAATAAACAAATTCATTCTTCAAGACCGTGACATCATACCTAAAGTAAGAGCCCATGGGGATAAAGTATGAAGGCTATCAGATGTTGGATGAAGGCCTGCTGACCTACAGAAACAGATTGTATATTCCAAGTTGTGACAACTTGAAGAGGTTCATAATCGATTAACTACACAAGAGACCATATACTAGTCACCCAGGTTATCAGAAAATGATCACAACCACTAGGAAATAATTATATTGTCTTGGATTAAAAAAGAACATAGCTGACTATCTAGCTAAATGTCTAGAATTCCAGCAAGTTAAGATAGAACATTGGCAACCTGAGGGGTTGTTACAACCTCTACCAATTCCAGAATGGAAATGGGAAACCATCTCCATGGATTTCATCATCATATTACCAAAATCGTTTAAGCAGAATGATGCCATCATGGTAGTGGTAGACAAATTGAGAAATCCTGATCACTTGGTTCATGTCAAGTCAACATGCAAGGAAATAGATATTTCCAACGTCTTCATGAAGGAGATATTCAGACTGCATGGCATGCCTAGGTAGATTGTATCTAACAGAGACACAAAATTTAATTCAAGCTTTTGGAAGTCTTTAATGGCTGGTTTTGAGACTAAATTGTTGTTTAGCACAGCCTGTCACCCTCAAACCGATGGGCAGACAAAAAGATTAAACCAGATATTAGAAGACATGTTAAGGATGCATGTAATGCATCAGCCTAAGAAGTAGGAAGACTACATACCATTGGTATAATTTTCCTACAACAACGGTTATCAAGAGTCACTGAAGATGAGCTATTTTGAAGCCCTCTATGGTAGATAGTGAAAGATTCCAATCAGTTGGAGTAATCCAGTGGTTATAATTACAATCATACCCGACATGCCAAAATAAATGGAACAACAAGTGATTCAGATAAAACAAAAATCTGAAAATTTCTCAGGATAGACAGAAGAGTTACGTCGACAGAAAGAGAACTCCCAGAGAGTTCAAGACAGGAGACCATGTTTATCTCAGAGTTAGGCCCAGGAAGAGTTTCTTGAGAATGGGAGCTTGTGCCAAGATGGAACCTCGATATTGTGGGCCCTTTGAAGTATTGGATAGAGTGGAACCTGTAACCTATAGGCTAGCCCTCCCTCCCACAGTAAATGCACATAATGTTTTCCATGTTTCTTTATTGAAGAAATATGTACATGATTATAATCATATAATTGACTGGTATGTGATCCAGGTGGATTCGGAGGGAGAATTCCTGCCAGAACCTCAGTGCATACTAGACAGGAAGGAAACCTCACTCAGGAACCAAACCATTGCACAAGTCAAGGTGCAGTGGAAACACTTTGGCCCAGATAAGGCTATGTGGGAAATGGAGGATGCCATGAGACAAGCATGTCCATTTTTGTTTACTTCTATATATACAAAGCACGTTGACAGATAGAACATCAAGGAAGATGTTCCTTTAAGGGGGAGGGGATTGTAACACCCATGTTTCCCCCAGTTTGTAAATATGACTATATGGGTCAGGAGACTATGGCAAACTCAATATGTGTGAATGTTTGATTTGATGGACTTTTGCATAAAAGGTCAATGAATGTAAATTATGTTATTTACTAGAGAATGGATAAGTATTACATGACTGCTAGAAGGGGGGAGTGATAAGACAGACCACAAATGCTATGAAAGAGATGGTGAAGGGGACCAGGAATGGTTGCGTTAACCTCCACCAGACCAATACTTTGTTGGATTTAATTTCTCAGGATCAGAACAACCCTCTCACCTAGGAATGAATTACAGTCAGGTTGGTAGGTGGGAATACCTCCTCAAGAGTTAATGAGGGGATGGGGTAGACTGCCCATCTGTAATACTTCCAGACCTAACCACGGACTGGGAATTTGGGCCAAATTAAATCTTGTTGAGGAAGGCAATAAAGGAATGTGTGTTGGGTAGAGGAATACCTGCGAAGAGTGCAGAGAGAAGAGACTGATATCTCGTGTTCGAGGAAGAACTGTGAAAAGAGTGTGTTTTGATCACAGTAAATAGAGACTGACTCGGGAGAAGGAGATTAACCTTTGTCCCCATCTATGACTGAGTTGGGAGAAGGAGAGTAACCTTCATCCCTATCTATTTCTCTGCCAAGAGAAGGAGAGTAACCTTCATCCCTAACTTTTGTTGAGCCGAAAGAAAAGATTCAATCTCAAAGCATCGTGGTCTAACTCGGGGGTGGCCAGTGGTAAATCCGTTAGGAGTGACTGAGACTATGGTTGGGTGGAAACGAGCACCCATTTCGACAATCACATCACGTCTTCTAGTTCTGATAAGTGTTTTCATGCTTTGTGCTTTGAAATGGAATAATGAATGAATGCATGTATGTATACATTTAAGATTGGCCTTTGTATTGACTGATTGAGTGATGTGTATGTATTTATCTCCTTGAGGACTTATGCTTCTGCTTGATTTTCCATATGCTCCAGTTTAACCCTCGAAGGTGTTTTCCCCAGGGAGTTACCTCACCATTCCAAATTCAGAGAAAGCCTCTTGGCACCGCTACCGTCTCGGTAATTCCACGAGATTACCCACCCTATTTTGGAACTTAAATTTTTGTGAGTTAGGAAGGCGTTTCCTTCAAACCAGTAGCCTAAGAGACCTTAGGCTCATTCCCACGTCCTTAACTAAACCTCTTCTAAGAGATATTATAGCTCGAGATTCACCAGAGGGTCCATATGACCAGGGTCTAGGAACCCTGCGCTAAGTCCGAAAGGAGATAACTCTTGAAAACTTTGGAGCTTCAGGAGCTCGAATCCCTAGGATGTCAAACTTCATAACTGTCAAAAATATATGAATGTCGGAGTCGCGAAAGGTTGTGATTCATTTATAGGGGGAGTCCGTTGGGGCCCCTTCTCGATCGTTTGATCGTCTAGTGGAAGGTTTCGTGTATAGTACTTCGGTGAAGTTCCACTTCAAGAGAATGGAGATGCTTTAGCATCAAACTCCTCGAACGTTGAAGTTACTAAGTGAAGAAGAGTCGTAGATTTTGTGGAGCTCATTAGGAGCCTCACCCACCGTCTAATCATCGAGGAGGAGGGACCCGCATAGGGTACTTCAGTGAAGTCTCGCTTCAGGAAAATGGAGTGGCAGTGGAGACAAAACTCCCGAAGGCCAAACTCGCGAAGTAACTTGGACCGTAGATTTGGGGATCCTTCAGGTCCTATCCTATCCGTCAGATTTATGATGTAGTCATATCGACACTGACCAACTTCGGGAGAAAGGAGGAATTTTCATCGCAAAACTCTCGAACGTCGAAGCCCGAATTGACAAGAGTCGTCAATTTGAGGATGCTTCAAGACTTATCCTAGACACTAGATCTAGATTATGTTAGCTCGACGCTAACCAACTTCAGGAGAAAAGAGGAGTCTGCACTGCCAAACTCCCGAACGTCGAACTCCCGAAGTAACAAGAGTCATAGATCTATGGGTCTACATGTATGGATCTTGACTTTGAGATCTGAGGGATGTTACAAGGCTCTCGGTCCAAAGTGATGTGGCACAGTGACATCACCCAGGGTGACGTGGACCCACGGTAGACATGCCACATGTCACCTAGATTCATGCGTATCATATACCCTATAGGCTCATTGGAATGTTAAATGTGTCACCCTTGGCCGCTTACACGTTTCAGCCCTCGGTACGAGCCCTCCTAGCCAAAGTGGTTGGTGAAGTGATCGAAAATCCAGGAGTCCGGGACTTTGGACTTTGGAGGAAATAGGGTATAGTATTGTAGGGAGTCGATCCTAGCCGTTGATGCTGGGGAAAACATGGTACCAAATCCTGTACTCCAGAGGTTTAACACACCGGAAGGAAGCAGGCATAAAAGGTTGAAGACCCCTAAATTCGCAGGGAGTCAGAGGAGATCTGAACCGTTCCTAAATCAAGATGTGTGCTAGTATATCGTTAACTTTGGAGGAGAGTCACTCTGGAGGATTTGAAGCTTGGTGCTTCGAAAATCCCTGAAGCCCGGAGTAATGGAGAGGATCTCAATCGTCCATCGTTTAGGGACGTGTGGCGGGCGATCTATTACTTCGGAGGATAGCACCTTCAGAGAAAAAGTGGAACAAGAGTTCCTAGAGCCTAGAGTTCACCCGAGCCGTCCATCTCAGAGGACATGTGTTAGAAGATCTTTCACTTCAGAGGAAGGCTCGTTGCAAGAGTTGTTAACTCCTGAAGGCTGAAGTGTCGGAGTTCATCGTAACCATTAATAGTGGAGGATGCATGTCAGGAGATATGTTACTTCAAAAGGATTTCACTCTGGAGATTTGCATGTGTGAAGAATCAGGAACAGTCAAAGCTCGGAGTCCCGAAGTGAATCGAAGTCATCGATTTTCTGAGGACACATGGCATCAGATTGTGAACTTCATAGATTTTCCACTCCGGAGATTCGCATGGTGGTTGTTCAAAATTTCCTGAACTGCCGAAGACCGGAGTCCTAAAGTGAATCGAAGCCATCGATTCTTCGAGGACACGTGGCATCGGATTGTGAAATTTGGAGATTTTCCACTCTGAAGAATTCACATGGTGGTTGTTTGTAATTTCCCGAACTACTGAAGCCTGGAGTCCTGAAGTGAATCAGAGTAGTCGATTCTATAAGGACGCATGGCGTCATATTGTGAACTTTGGAGATTTTCCACTATGGAGGATTCTTGTGGTGGTTGTTCGGAATTTCCCAAAGTGTCGAAGCCCGAAATTGTTGTGGGCCATTGATCTTAAAGGAGAAGCATGCATCATTGATTAGCAAGGGGACACATGGAAGATGAAGGTCCATCCCATTAGAAATCCACTTCAGAGGATTTTTGGAGTGTGCATGCGGATTCGGTCGAAGCCCGAATTTTCGATGGAGGAGACTGGGTTGTAGATCTCAGTGAGGAACAAGGACCGTTGATTCTATTTGTGTGGTTTCAGAGAATTTTTCCTCCAGAAGAATTGGCTGCAACGTGAGGTGAGAACACCCGAATAGCATTAGGAAGCCATAACTTGCAACCCAAAACTCGGATTTGAGCCTGGTAGCAGTCATTAGAATGCTACGGGTAAGTAGAAGAGGATGAAGACCTCAGAAAGTGGATTTTAGATGTTAAGGTGAGTGAAATTTTGATGCCCCATCCCTAGGAAAGATACTCAGGGTTCAGGTGTGTTACACCCCCGAGTTGGAGCTTAAACTCCACCAGGGAAAAAGGGTTCCTAATGCCAAGCTAAGGTTTGATACTAAGAACAAGGTTCTCGTTGCTACAACTAGTCTACAGTCTCTCATTTCTCATGCACTTGTCACACCCAAGGAAGTGTAACCCTTCTCTACTCAACAGTACCTTGGCTGCCCCACTTCTCTTCCAGGGTTTCCAACAACAGGTCAGATAGGAAGTCTATGAGCCCTACAACTGATACCCAACGCACCAGGGAACAATTCTCAGCAAAACTCTCACCTGAAGAGAATGCTCACATGCCTAACAACCTGCCTCTTGAACAGCAAAGCTCTGGTTACAATACAAAAAAAACCCTTACAAGCTTCTCTCTACAAATAAGATAATAGTCGAATTTTCCATATCATCTAACCCCTTTTGCGCACGAGAGTGAATTACTCCAAAAATGAGAGATCTCCTCCCAAAATACACTAAGGCCAACAATATATATTGCATGTCTTCAACTCGACACTTTTCACCTTCAGAAGTAGCTTTAGCCGCTTGGTGACTCGTTCCCTTCCCTCAAGAACTTAGGATAAGTAATTATCCATATCTTACACTTTTCCAAAAATATTATAAAATATTCCCTAAGACTTAAGTCACACCCCCTTTTTCCATTTTTCGATGGAGTCTACCCCCCATCTCTTTTCGTCTATTAAGTCTGCACGCAGTGATGTAATATTATATTAAGAACTTGAGTATGATTACTTTTACATGGATAGGCGCACTGTCCTATCTACATTCTGTCTCACTGGCCTCATAACCACACAAGGTCTCCAACCTCATATATAGATACATCCATATATATATTACTCAATCTCATGCTCAATTCCAGGTAATCCCCAAGCACTTACTCAAGTGTGTGAAACTCTGTGAAATGTGCACACCTTGTCTTTGATAACAATTCCCGCACACTACTCAGGTGCGCGCAGCACCAAAACTTGGTGCCAATGTCTCACTAACCTATATGTACATTTACATTAACAATTGGTACCAACACCTCACCAACCTATATGTACATTTACATTAAAAATTGGTACCAATGGCTCACCATCCTATATGTACAATTACAAAGGGTTTTGTATTAGGGGCATTACAATTACCAATGGCAAGACACAAGTGACTTGCTATAATGCCCCACATAAAAGTGATGATAAAATTTTAAGAAGCCAATATTGCCTGCAGGGCTTGACCTCGCAACAATGAACTCTTAACTAGAACAAGAACTTGTAGAAATACCTTAGCATGTATTATAGTATATCACCCAACATGTAATGCTAATAAACTAAATTGAAAAAAATTGGAATCTATATCAATGAAATTTTTTAAAAAGAGTCCATCATACTAACAATAATAATATATAATAAAAAATGAACCAATATCGATTCATCTTAATCTCTATCTTTTAAGTATTGATAAAATTGATAAGAATGTACATTCATTTATTTTTTATCCATCTCAATGCTTAATAGATGTTGGGCTAAAATGGATCTATGTTGGTATGTAGGCATGCATCCCATTAACAAAGCACCAGAACCAAAAGCAGGTAAACAAACTAGCCCTACCACTACATTATGCCATGCATAAAAGTAAGCATTGAAATTTGAATTGTCAATGGTTGCACACCTGATAAGTGATGGAAGTTCTGTGATAATAGCCTCAAACATAGATTAATTAATTTTATCACCATAAACAACAACTACATGATTCACAGTTCCCAAAGAAGCTTGCCTCAATGCATAATTGACTTGTGAGAAAACTCAAATGCAACAAGCAATATCTTAGGGTGAGTAAAATAAAACAATAAAACATGACATCAAGAAAAATGAAACATATTAAAATAATCTTCAAAGCTTAGGCACAACTCTAAAGAAAATAATTAAAGCTTACCTTTTAAAAAAAATGTTCTTAGTTCTGCAACAACATGCTCCAATACACACGAAAAATCAATGTAAATGTTGATACTTAGAACACATCACCAAAAGACTTCATCCTCCCTTGAAATCCGGCCTTCTTTTTCTTCTTCTTCTCTCTGAAATTCGACTTGTATCAAAATGAATGTATAATGATGTTTATTTATACCATTTATGTCACTTTCTTTTAACAT
>ML787752.1:4923-16748 GCA_009831015.1 Picea engelmannii | reverse complement strand
GGAATGTTTCCTTCCATTTCTACATAGGATCTTCCTTCCAGTGGTTAAACTGTACTGAAGGTAACCCGCTCTGATACCAATTGTTGATACTTAGAACACATCACCAAAAGACTTCATCCTCCCTTGAAATCCGGCCTTCTTTTTCTTCTTCTTCTCTCTGCAATTCGACTTGTATCAAAATGAATGTATAATGATGTTTATTTATACCATTTATGTCACTTTCTTTTAACATTATGGCCAACCTGACACTTTCTTATTTTGTAATTCTTTTCTTTAATTATCTTCAGGGCCTACATGTACAATTCACTTTTTCATCTTCAAAAATTCATTTCTCCTCAACCATGAGGATCCACGTGACGTGCCACATACCACCGGAAAGAGCATGATGTATACTATCCATCCATGGGTGTTGTATCTGCATGTGCATTTTCCTTCATGTCCAAATAACTTCATCAATCTTGTGGTCCAAAACCCATGACTAGGGTTGACATCAATGACAACAACCAATCTTCCAACAGTAAAGAGGAGAGTTAGCAATAGCAGCAAATGCCTAACGCATTCATCAACAATGAATGGTCATCATGTATTTTTATGAACTTTCATTCAAAATGAAAACAAGACGAAGAATACACTTAATTGTGACATAGTATATGATACAAATAATGGGGGAAAAAGGCATAATTAATAGATTGAATTTACATTAAAATGCTAAAAAGGACCAATTGATGAATTAAAATTGATATAAATGCAATCTAATATTGTGTTCTTTTGTCCAATGTCTACAACTAAGAGATACTCCATGCTAAATGATAACCTATGAATAAATCATAAACCAAACAAATAATCACATTTTTTGGCAATGATTACTTTTCTATAAGCTATTGACATCGGCCCACTCACATCTAAATGGAAAAGATCCAAGATTCCCTTGGACCTACTCCACTGCTTCAAAAAGTAACAATCACATTATTGACAAGTCCACACCCTCTACACACTCCCTTCTTCTCAATACTGAACTCTGAAAGACCTGTAAAAATCCCCCTCTAAATCGACAGTTCCCTATAGTGTAGGTGTCCCAACCTCCTACGTGAAAAATCACATAGGTTGTCTCTGTCATGTACCAAATACTGAATAGGATTTCCCTACAACCTATATAAAGTTCCCTCTCTAACCCCAACGACCATTGTTGTGTCCATTATAGCTTTCTTTGGATGTATGAGTACTTTCCCTCTCTGAAAAGTAATTAAAAAACCCTTATCCTCCATAGTTGAGACTGAGAGAAAATTCTTCTTCAAAATTAGTACATAAATCACATCATGGGCATCTAATGAACCTCCTGACTTAAGCTGGAATGTAATTATTCCCTCTCCCTTCATTGCATACCTTGCATCATCACCAAGCTCCACATGAACATCTAAGTTCCTCTTTGTCAGACTGCTAAATAACTCATGTGCTTTTTTCATATGATGAGATGCACCATTATCCAAGAACCATGCACTCCTCATAGTTGTGTTGGTAGAAAGGCAAGAAACCAGTGAGTAATCCTTCTCAAATTTCATTGCAAACTTATCTAGTCGTGTCTCTATTGATGTTGTTGTTTGCATCTTTCCTATACCCTTATTCTTATTTGGACATTGAGATGCATAATGTCCATTCTTATGACACAAAGGAGCACTATATTTTACTCAAGTCCTTCCTCCCTGGCTGCAATGATCCTCCATCACTGTTACCCTTCTTGATAAAAATATTTCCTTTTCCCTTCCTTGTCTTACTGACAAGGGCCAAGTTCTCATCGCTACTTCCCTTCTTGTTGCTCTTGGATGTATTCTTCTTAGGGAAGTGAGGAATTATATGATCCTTCATTGAATTTAAGAGTAGCCACTCGAATTTGATCTCCTTCTTCTAGTGAACCTCCAAATCTGTAGGATTTGTCAGTGGAACAACTACTTTTTCCACTAACTCCAAAAGGTCATACTCCTTTAACGCCAAAGTTACTCTTGCTTTCTAAGATAGGAAGTTGGATACTTCATCCAATCTATTGTCAACTCTCGATGTTGTTGTTGACATCCCTAAGACCTAATAAACTTCCCTCAAAATAACATGTTGTTGAAATTCCCCCTACATTGACCTATACAAAATTGTACACACCTGTCACAACTGAACCCCACGTACGTACACTACCTTCCTGACTGGAACCCGCATATGTACTCAGATGTTCTTATTGCAACCCACATATACGCTCTTGTCTACAAAGAGACATGTGTATGTACATGTCTGTTCCTTTTGCAACTTGTGTACAATTCCATAAATCTGCAAAACCCTAGTTATGTCTCAGTACGATTGTTTCCCTAAAATCCATCCCTTGGTTTTTTCTTGTTGGTTATGGATCTGCTAAGATCTCCTGTAGATTTGATATATCTACTATCAACTTCTATGGATCTGAGATCTGGCTTCCTCTCAAAGAAACGACATGAATACCATGTTGAAATCCCCTTACTCCAATCCTAGGTATCTTGTTATCTGGTGATTTCCTAACTGCAAATAAGATTAGTATCTCACAAAAAAAAAAAAAACACAATGCTGGAATATTCAACTCAAATAAAGATAGCAGAAGCAAAACTGAAAACCAAATCATGCACACATAAACACCAATATTTTTGGGTAGATGCCCTTTGAAAAACCCTGAAGGGAAAATCGGTGTTGAGATGATTTTATTATGATAAAATAAGGGTTCCCGTAATAGGGATATTGGCCCACTCAGAGAAATACAACTGCACAAACCTTGCAAAGTCAATTGTTTTCATAGATTTGAGCAGTTTATAGATCATGGACAAATTTGGATACAAACTAAGTGGCATCATTAGAGCCAAGGGCAACTATTCATGTTCCTACTCATGGGCTCTACACATTAAAACTGTTTGTTATATAAACATTGAAGTATTCCAACATTGATATTCATGATTTATCTCTATTTTGAAATTTGATGTACAAAATGTTTCACTGTGTCTTATCACCTATTTAATTTTATGGATTTTTCATGGACTGGAAAACCTTGTAATTTATCTTGTGAATTTTTTAATATTTTGTGTGTTGTCTCTCCATTTTGAGTTTGTTAGATCATTATGAAATATGAGTTTATCTCTATTGTGACATTGGTTCGATTTACATAAAAGTACTTCAATAAAGTACTTGTATTGTTGACATCATAGCATTCACCTTAATCTAGATTTTTGTCCACTTTTTAATCTTTTTGGATATTCATCTCTAAGAGCAGTGGAGAATACATAGGTGATGAATGTGAAACCATCCCAGGATAAGGGGAAAGTAGTTGCCCAAGTAAACAACAATGAAGAGACATCAAGAGAAGAGAGGAAAGGAGATTCCGCAAAACTCTCCAAAACCTGGGCTCAAGTCACTAGTAATTATGCTAAGAGGGAAGGAGAAACAAGCATTCAGGTGGACAACATGCAAGATAGAGAAAGCAAGGAAAGGCAGGATAGAGAAACAAGCATAATTATTAAGGGGGTGAAAGATTATGGGAAAAATGAATGTACTCTTGACCTTGCAAGAGACTTCTTGAAAGACAAGCTCCAATGGAAAGGAAAAATATGTCAAGCATGGAGAGTAGGTAATCCTAACGGTGAGAGAGCTAGGCCCATAAAATTCATCATGCCCAACTTGCGTGATAAAGATATCATTCTAAGCAGGAAGCAATTCTTGAGGGGTTCTTGATTTTTTCTAAAAGAAGACTTAACTGTAAGATAACAAGAGGAAAGGAGGGATGAAATGAAAAAAGTTAGGGCAGCAAGAGATGAGGGAAAAAGAGCATGGATTTATAAAAGTAAAGTTGTAATAGCATAATTTGGACCTCCTTCCAAAACAAGGAAGCAAAATGGTAACAAAGAAGAGGCAACAAACTCTTCAGCAAGAAATGAGGAAGCAAGGTCAATATGGGCAAGCAGGGACAAAGACGCAACTGTGAGTCTTGCATGTCAAAAGAAATAGCAATTAATTCATACCTAGGTTTCCTTAAGATTGGTTTGTTGGAACTATAGGGGTTACCCATGGAGACGAGGACCTGGGTTAGGGCCTATTGCAGAAGATAGAGACATAATTTGCCTCATAGAAACACATGAGCATGAAGGGTGCAAGACACCTTTGTTTGAAGGGTATTGGAAGATAGCAGTGTGGAACAAGGTAGTAGGGAATGGCAAAGGGCATGGGGGTATCATGGTATTAGTAAGAGAAAAATAAGGTTGTTTCATTCAGCTAGAAAAAGAAGACCCAAATAAGCAATTTGCCTGCCTTAAAATATCAGAAAATGGAAATCACATCAGAATTGCAGCATGTTATTTTGCGCTGCAAGTTTCAAAAATCTACAAAAGTAGAGGGCTTGACCACAAAGATCCCTTTGCAGCCCTAAAAACAAATATTGCAATATATTCTCAGCTAGGTGAAGTCCTTATAGTGAGGGATTTCAATGCTAGAACTGCAGGTGAACAATCTAGCATTCTTTGTTGCAAAGAAGACGGTGACCATATCTAGCTTACAGAAGAGAGTAATCATCAGTGGGAACGAATTTCAGAGGATAAAGGCTGCAATATGTTTGGATAACAATTGCTTACGCTATGTGGGGCTTTCGATTTAGTCATTTGTAATGGTTTGACTAGATGGGAAAACTCTGGTAATTTCACTTGCAATACTTACAATGGAGCAAGTGTAGTAGATTATGCAATTTGCTTGCATAGTTTGTGTGGGAAAATGGAGGAAGTGTTGATTGGAGATCAAATTTGGGACTTAAAATCAGATCACAAACCAATATATTTAAGTTTCTCTTGGACTGGAAAGAAGCAATTAGGGTCAAAATATGAAGGATAGTTTGTGTTAGAATATGAAGGATTGTGCTCGTTTTACCATTGACAATACCCTTGTCACCCAACCATAGGTCGAAGCCACCCTCCAAGCACCTTGACCTTGAAAAAGAAGAATATTGGTAGCAATAAATAGCCAAGCAAGGCTAATGCACCAAGCAATAATAGAAACCAAAGTTGATCAGATAGTCCCACCCAGAAACTGGCGCAACACCTTCCCTAGAAACTTGCGCACAAAACTACCAACTGCAATGCGCACAACTATCTCTCTGCAATTATGAGAATGTGAATAATGAGAACTGGAACCCTGTATTTATGGTGGTTCTGGTAGACTTGTTGGGGCCGACTTCTCCTTATGGGTACTAATTAAGTCATATTAATTATATTTCTGCAACCGACATCTCATCTAGGGTTTCCTTTACTTCTTTGCTTCCTTCTAGAATATTCTAATCTTGTCATAGGTCACAATAGAGGTTCATACCTCCCGAAGATACCATAATATTAACACTCCCTCCTAGCTAGGGAGGTATGTTCTTGAGCATAAATAGACCATTCAACTGGTAGTATCACGAGCACCATCATTATTATCCAACTGGATAATCTCCTATGACAACTGGTACAATATCAATTGATAGAACACAACTGTGTCTATCCACGGTAGTACACAACTACTCAAACTGTGACACATAGTCACAAATAGTGGAACATATCCACCACAGTAGTATATCTCTATTGTCTGGAGATAGGCAGTCTCCATAACAATCATCTGATGACAACCTTCACAGAAAATATTGTTAAAATAAACTAAACCATCTGGGCCAATCTTTCACTCACATCTGTGAGATCTGAAAGAATATCTGCCCTCAGTATAGAACATCAACAATGGGCTATCTGCCTTATTCTTCTCAAACAAGGAAGAATGATTGTTTCTAATTTCTGAGCCATGGACCATTCCTCACCCTAGGCCATTCTTCCTACACTAATCAAAGTACACCCTGGAGAGAATGTATAAACCCTAAGGAATGTCTGTCCCTAATTGTTGAGCCTAGACCATTCCCCACCTTGGGCCATTCTTCCTACAGTGGTCAAAGTGCACCCTGAAGAGAATGTATAAGCCCTAAGGAATGACTGTTTGGACCATTTCCTCTATTAACCACAAGAGGAAAATATTGTCCTATATCAACCTCCAAAACAGACCATTCCTCATGTTAACCACAATGTGAAATAGTTGTTCGACGAGGCGGGTCAGTCTTCTTGAGTAACTCTCAAGAAGAGAGACTGCCCTAGACCACTCCCCATGTTAAACACAATGGGAAGTCATTGTCTATGATACATCAGCAATCTGGACCATTTCCCATGTTAACCACAATGGGAAATTGTTGTCCATCAGAAATCTCAATCCACTTTCCGAACAGGAAAGAATCTGTCCAATCTGGACTATTTTTCAATCACAAAGATAAATGTTTCAATAATATTTTTCAACAATATTTTCAATAATATTTTTAGTGCTCCCTCCTAACCTAGAGATTCTTCCCTTTTAGCTAAGGGAGTTATTTCCACGATCCCCATCTTCTCTCGGAAATATGTAAACTTTATTCTGGATAGAGGTTTTGTTAGAATGTATGTTGTCTGCTCGTCAGTGGGGATATACTCGAGCTTTACCTCTCCTTTCTGGACTTTATATTGAATAAAGTAATATTTGATCTCAATGTGTTTCGACCTTTCATGAAATACGGGATGTTCTAATAATATTACACAACTCTGATTATCACAATGTATTATTGTCGATTCTGGAATCTGATCAAATAAATCGGAGATTAACTTCCTTAACCATATTTCTTCAGTGCATGCTTCACATGCTACGATATACTCTTATTCTGCTATGTTGAGTGCGACATAATTATGTTTCCTTCTGCCCCAAGATATCATAGCGGAGCCCAAGCTGAAACACATACCTGAAGTGCTCTTTCTGTCTTCTGCACTTCCTGCCCAATCTAAGTCTGTGAATCCATGAAGTTGTATATCACTAGATGTGGTATATCTGAAGCCATAGTTTATTGTTCCACGAATATATCTTAATACATGATTTGTAGCTATCCAATGTTCATGTCTTGGTTCTACCTGGAACTTGCTTAGTGTATTCACGGCAAAGAAGATGTTTGGTCGAGTATTTACCAAATACATAAATGACCCAATTAGTTGTCGATATAGAGATGGATCTACTGGATCAGAATCTGGAACTTTCACTTTTCTTATATCTGCATTCATAGAAGTGTCCATGAACTTACAATCCATCATTCCAAATTTCTAAAGGATCTTTATTGTGTACTTTCCTTGTCCAAGGAATACTTCACCACGCTTCTACCATACTTCTAGTCCCAAGTAGTAATGCATGAGACCTAGATCTTTCATATCAAATTCAGAAGCTAATTCCTTCTTGCACTGGATAATAAGAGACTTCACCTATTATGAATAGATCGTCAACATATAATAGTAGAATCACAGGTGCATTTTCCACGACTTTGTAATAAAGGTTTGGATCTGCATGACTCTTGGAGAAACCAAGTCTTGTTAGATAGTTGTCCATTCAGGCATACCAAGCTCTTGGAGCTTGCTTGAGTCCATATAGAGCTTTATTTACTCTGCAAACAAGAGTGTCTCTGGAATGTACCTCAAACCCTTGAGGTTGTTCAATATATACTTCTTCTTCAAGTGCTCCATTCAAGAAGGTCGTCTTTACATCCATCTAATGTAAGTTCCATCCCATGGAAGCGGCAAAAGATATGATAGCTTTGATGGAAGTATATCTAGCCATCGGAGCAAAGGTTTCGTCATAATCTTATCCCTCCTTCTGGGAGAACCCTTTGGCTACGAATCTTGCCTTGTATTTATCCACGCTTCCGTCTGCTGCATGTTTGATCCTGTATACCCATTTTGAAGTTACCACTGATTTTTCTTTAGGTCTAGGTACAATTTCCCATACCTCATTTTTCATAATGGATTGATGCTCTTCCTTCATATCTTCTTTCCATTGTTCCTTTTGAACTGCTTCTTCAAATGTGGTAGGTTCTTCATCTAGAAGCTTTGTCATGTATGCTACATAACTTGAGAATCCTTTAGGTCTTTTACTCTTTCTGAATGTTCCTTCTGGAACCTTGAGTCTTTTTGCATCTTTTAAGGTAGCTTCAAGCCAAGCTAGTCTTTTCTTGGTCTTAGGTACGATATCTGAATTAATGTTTTCACATGGCTCCATAGGATGATCAAGTAGTTCCTTTTCGTAATTTTCGTTTTCTGTGCTTTCTTCGTTAAGTTCTTCAATCTCTTCTTCTTCTATAGTTTCTTCTATGAATTTCTTGAAGGCCATCTTCTCATTGAATGTTACATCTATGCTGACTTCGATCTTGTCTTGTTCTGGAATATATATTCTATAAGCTTTGGATGAATCACTGTATCCCACGAATATCCCTTTCTTTCCTGAAGGTTCTAGTTTATTTCTCTTGTCCTTGGGTATGTGAGAGTAAACAAGACATCCAAATATTCTTAGATTTTCCACATTAGGTTTCTTACCTGAGAAAGCTTCTTCTGGTGTCATGTCTTTCAATATACGATGAGGACTTATGTTCTACACATATATTGATGTCATTGTTGCTTCTCCCCATAAGAACATGGATAGACCTTGATCATTTAGTAAGGTTTTTACAGTTTCTTCAATGGATTTGTTCTTTCTTTCTGCTACACCATTTTGTTGATGATTATGAGGAACTGTCAGCTCCCTCCTAATCCCTGTCAATTTGCAGAATGCAACGAATTCCTTTGATGTGTATTCTCCACCATTATCGGTTCTTAGTGTCTTGATCTTCTTATTCGTGAGATTTTCTATTTCTGCTTTGAACTCTTGAAACTTGTTGAATACTTCGTCTTTTTTCTTGAGTAGATATAACCAAGTCTTTCTTGAATAGTCATCTATGAAGATTACGTACTAAAAATATCCTCCTAGAGATTTTACTGGCATCGGACTGCAAACATCTGAGTGTATCAGATCTAGAATCTCCTTGGATCTATTGTTTCTGCTTGGGAATGGTTTCTTGATATTCTTCCCAAGGGCACATCCCTTGCAGATTCCTTCATGTGTAGATTTCAATTCTGGTATTCCTTCAACCATCTTTCTGAGAAAAGGTAATGCTTGATAGTTAATGTGAGCATACCTTCTATGCTAAAGCTCATTGGGGTTGACTTCATTGTGTACCAGAGCTTCTTCATTTTGTTCTAGTAGTCTATACAGATTTCCTTTACGACTTCCAATAACCCTAGCATTCTCTATGTTGGAGTCTTTATGCCAAGATAGCACCTGTTTTCATTTTGACGGAGGCTTGTCCAAATACTTCCACGGGGTAAGTGGTTTTGTCTCCAAGATATACCTTGTACGAGATCTTCTTCTCATTTAGATTTGAGAGTCTGGCTTGATCTCCCGTCATGTACCTAGAAGCTCCACTATCGATTATCCACATGTCATCTTCAATTGTTCTGGTAAGTGTTGAGTAGTGTAAAAGACTGATTGTTTCACTCATGTCTTCAGTTGATTGGTAACTGGTCATGCCTTGATCCAAAACTTCAACTTCATCGTTTCTATCTTCTAAGAGAGCCAAGAGGTGCGTTGAGTTAGGGCACATTTGGATATCTTCTTCTTGAGCGAGATGCTCCATCACAAGGTGTCAGATCTGAGATTAGGGTTTCTGCAACTGCTTCTGCTAGTAACCCTAGCGGCAGTGTCTTTGGAAGTTGCTCCTACTAGTAACCCCAGCGACAGTTCTTCGGCGAGCTCAATATCCTAGCAGCTATGCTTCCTTCTAGCATTTAGACTAAATGAAGGAGGTGTGGGCCCATAACCTGTTAGAATATGAAGGATTGTGCTCGTTTTACCATTGATAATACCCATGTCACCCAACCATAGGCCGAAGCCACCCTCCGAGCACCTCGACCTTGACAGAGAAGAATATTGGTAGCAATCAATAGCCAAGCAAGGCTGATGCACCAAGCAAGAATAGAAACCAAAGTTGATCAGATAGTCCCACCCAGAAACTGGTGCAACACCTTCCCCAGAAACTTGCGCACAAAACTGTCAACTGCAGTGCGCACAACTGGCTCTCTACAATTCTGAGAATGTGAATAATGAGAACTAGTGCCCTGTATTTATAGTGGTTCTGGCAGACTTGTTGGGGCCGAATTCTCCTTCTAGGTACTAATTAATTCATATTAATTATATTTCTGCAGCCGACATCTCGTCTAGGGTTTCCTTTACTTCTTTGCTTCCTTCCGAAATATTCTAATCTCGTTATAGGTCACAATAGAGGTTCATACCTCCTGAAGCTACCATAATATTAAAAATTTCCTCGCATAGTTTGTGTAGGAAAATGGAGGAAGTGTTGATTGGAGATCAAATTTGGGACTTAAAATCAGATCACAAGCCAATATATTTAAGTTTCTCTTGGACCGGAAAGAAGCAATTAGGGTCAAAAACTCAGTGTGTCCAACAAAATCCTCCAAATGGCAGAATTCTTTTGACTGAAGAGAATTGTAATACCTTCAAAAAAATGTTAGAGAGGCTCTTCGAGAAGGAGGAAATCTCATTTCATGGCCTTCATAGTCACGAATTAACACATTTAATTCAAAGCGCACTTGTTGAGTGCAAAAGAGAAAAAATTAAGAGGTCTGAAACAAATTGTTTTCTGGTTAATGCTTGGTTTGACGAGGAATGCAAAAAGGCAAGGAGAAGGTGGAAGGAATCAGACAAGGATAACATAAAGCTCAAAGATTACAAGCAGATATTAAGAAAGAAAAAGGTTGATTTCATGGTTTCGAGGAGAGAAGAACTAAGATTCCTTGGGAAAAATAACCCCAAACTATTATGGAAGGATCTCCAACCGAAAAAGGTGCAAACTGAAAACAACATTACAGATTCTAAATGGTTCGACTGTGCAAGACAACTATATGAGAAGGATCCCAAGGTTGACCCTCCTCCCTTGGTCAACACAGACACAAAAATCTTCATGGTGGAAGAGGTAGAGATGGGTATCAAGAGGTTGGGCATTAGAAAAGCAAAAGACTTAGATGAACTCCAAGCAGAGTATCTAAAGTGGGGCTTAAAAATTCTTCCACCTCACATCACAAAAATTTTCAACAACATCATACAACAGGGGTTCCCCACAGATTGGACAACTAGTATGGCAATACCTCTTTTCAAGAGTGGTGACGTCAATAATCCCTCCAATTATAGAACCATAATGATAAACCCCTTGTTTGCAAAGTTATTTGGCATCATGTTAGAAAAAAAAATCAGCAAGTGGGCAGAAGAAAGAGATAAATGTGCTAAAGGGCAAGCAGGTTTTAGACCTAAACACTCCACAGTTGAGCATTGCATAACTTTAAGGCACATCATTGAAAAAGTTTGGAAAAAAAAGGAAGAAGTTTTTTGTTGCTTTGTTGATTTCAGAAAAGCCTTTGACACGGTTACTAGGGATAAGCTTTGGGGCAGAATGGAGGAACTCAGGGTTCCCAGGCATTTGACAGAAGTTGTGCATAGGCTGTATGAAGAGGTAAAAGTCAAAATTAGAACTTCAGCAGGCATTTCTGAAAGTTTTAGAAGCGATCTCAGAGTCAATCAAGGTCGCCCATTATCTCCTACCCTTTTTGGGTTATATATTGACAAGCTTGAAGAGTGGCTAAATTCGCAAGGGGGTGATGGTATCCATTTGGGCAAGTTCGTTATAAGGCTTCTTTTGTACGCAGATGACCTTATATTGATTTCTAAATTGGCTCTTGGTTTGCAAGAGCACTTATGTTCCCTTGAGCATTTTTGTAGAAGGGTGGGGATGCAAGTCAATATTAGTAAAATGAAAGTAGTGGTTTTCTCTAACAAAAGAAAGCATAACCAGCATAAATTCTACTTTGAAGGCA
>ML787751.1:252431-263986 GCA_009831015.1 Picea engelmannii | reverse complement strand
CTACTTATGTTCCATCGATTAATACTATTCCACCATCTATTATCCCCTCACAACATAATGTTATATCTAAACCTAATTGCAATATATTTGGATTGTTAATGTTTATTCAATAGAATCCTTAAGTGAAAATTGAAGTATCAAAATTTGATGGACTAGACACCAATGAAAGCACATGATGGATAAACAAGGAAGCATAATATCAAGATTGGCACATTGAACTTTGAAGAGCTCACTTATGACTGGTAGCTGTGATGGAAATCTTGGTGGATCAATGTAACCATAAGTTGGGACACATTTAGAACAAACTCTTTTAGGAGATTCTAGGACACATAAGAAAAATAGGTATTTGGAAAACTTACTTGACTACAAAGAAAGGGCGATATAGATGAATACATTTGTGAATGGCATATACTAGCAACACGAGTATTATGACTAAAACAAAAACAAACATTTCAAACTTACATTATTGGTATGAAATATTATATAAAGAATGAAATCAAGATGTGTAACATCAAAATTGTTATTGAAGCAAGAGTTTTTTTTGTATAACAAACAATTATGAGTCACCATTAATCCTATTATACACCAAAGAATGAATTTATATGAATGAACACCGTTTTTTAAGAGAATAAATGTCTACATGTATTACACCACATCATAGTGAGGACAATAAACAATGGAAATCAAGATCCAAAAATATAAAGAAGAATAAATGTCACAAGTTTGGCAAGAAATGGTCACTAAGTCACAAATATGAATAAAAATGATTATGTCATTGTAGAATCATAAAGGGAAAAAAAGTAGAGACGTTTTATGAAGGAGACATTTTAGAATCTGATGAAGTTGAAACTATGCTCAAATTATCATTTTCTACAACCACACACACCAAGGAACCTAATAAGAAAGAAGAATTATTTTTCTAAAATCTAGTTATAGGTTGAAAAGAAGATACATATGCACCTCTAGCTAAATTTACTTCACCTTATAGAAGAAACACCAATAAAATCGTAGATCTGAAGAATGAAAAACCTAGTAAATCATTTGTTGCAATAACAAGAATAATGGAACTTGAGACTCTAAAACTCAAAGGAGTCATAAAAAATAGAAATGTCACAATACTGATAGATTATAGAAGTACACATTATTTTGTAGATTTTTATATTGCCAAAAAACAAACCTTTTTGTTTTCCCTACTGAAGATCTCATAGTTTGAATTGCAGATGGACAATAATTCAAAGGTGTAGGAAGATTCCATGAGGTTTATGTTTGAATACAAAAATTGGAACTGCAAATAAGCCTTTATTCTCTGTCACTCAGTGGGATGGATATGGTGTTAGGAGAAACATGGTTGATGCATTTGGGTACTTATGCCATCAATTTCCAAGAACTATTCATGGAATCCAAGTGCCAAGGGAATAATTATACTATATATGGGTCAAAAATATTATGTAACAAGGTTGATTTTTTTTAATGTATTACCAGTAACCAAGCATGTAAACCTCCATCTTGTATGCAAGGCTAAGATATTCTTCATGGATCCTAGCCTCACCAACAATTGTCTCACGACGATAGAAACATG
Source organism: Picea engelmannii (assembly GCA_009831015.1). Classification (NCBI taxonomy): domain Eukaryota; kingdom Viridiplantae; phylum Streptophyta; class Pinopsida; order Pinales; family Pinaceae; genus Picea; species Picea engelmannii. The sequence goes on along the minus strand of ML787751.1, from coordinate 262,407 downwards.
TCACAAGAAGGATTTGAACTTAAGTGGGGAGGATACAATTTCTCTTCTCTAACCCCTTGAGCTAGACCCAATTGGGAAGCATAAGTAGATTTATCATAACCAATGAAGAATTAAAGTTTCAAATAAAATTTGTTTACATATCAAAGTCATGTAAGAAAACATCATACTAATGATAATTAAGACACCACATTAAGAGACAAAATATAACTCATAAGCATGATAATCACATTACAAAATGAACCTTGTGAACATTCAAACTCAAATCTAGAGATAGGATGGTCCTCTCACAACCAAAGACAAAAGTACCACAGAGACCAATGATGATCATGTAGTATGTCAAAGGTACATATTAGTGGGGAATCAAGTATTTAAATAGATATGATACTAAGATGATGGGATATACATAATCTGAATGGAATAATGATGTTAATCAATCAAAGTCTACTTCTAGATATGTGTTTCATCTTGGTTTAGGTCCAATTGTTTGGCCATGCATGATCCGAAAAATCATTAGATGATGATTATTTTATATATATATAAAAATCTATTTGATATTCGAAATAATAATGATCGCTTGACTATTTACAATTTACATGTGAAATACTTATCTAACCATATACACTTTAATTATAAATAACTTGCAAATAATTGAACACAAAAATGAACAACAATGATGAAATCACATACACAAGTTTGATAATGAAGTTCACTCAATTTGGGCTACATCTTCAGGTCTGCTTCCAATAGAGACCTCTTTATTAATGCTCAAATACTTTTGTTTTACAATGACCCTTTTACATGCTTTTCAAATGTAAAAACATAATCCATCGTTGGATTCCTTATGAAAAATCATGAAAAATGAGTATAAAGTGCTTAAAATTCTGCCAAGGGACCTATCAACACACTTTACAGTATAGCCTCAAAGTCCTTGTACCCTTGCGCATGCACTTTGAGACACAAATATGAATAATAAATGAGTTTGTACTTGCCTCGGTCCTCACACCATTAAATAGGGCACAGACCCCTTAACCACCATCTGCAACTATTGGATGGCATTAAATGTTTATTAGCGGGCAATTAGAACAAGACCCGAACCTTTGGTGGTTTGGTTAAGTCGTTTGGTTATTGTATAGTAGGTCGTGGGGTCAAACCTTGTCGACCATACTATACATACTATTTTTTTATAACATATATGCGGTGGTTATGGCATAGTTCTCATAGAAATATATAGAATAAAGTTTAACAACCCCCGAGTGGATTACATGGATGGTTGTGGTCATATGGTATATACTGCATGACCACAATATATGGGTCAAGGGATTAGGACCTCAACCCTTTTTTCCACCAATTAAACCTTTGTACAAGCTTAAATATAATCGCCAACATCTATGGTTAAGTAACATTAGTGTGGCACGACAGTAACATAGGGTTGTGTTAAGGTTTATGGAGGTCGCACGTTCGACCCCTGTTGACTCAATTTTGGTAAACCATACCATTAATAACCAATGGGAGGCTTCCACATGGAAGCATTTCATTGGTCCCCTTGTGCCATATCTCAACAATTGATTTGTCCACCTCAACTTGTATGAACTTCCCAGTCACCTACCAACTGATATTTCCACGTCACCTACCTGCCACGTGTCACCTTGTGAGGTCACCACATCACTTGTACGACCTATAAAATCATGTGCCACATGTCACCCTTGTAGTGGTGACTGTATATTTTAACCTTGTACAATATTTACTACAAACACATTTTCAGTTAAAAAACAGAAAAAATACAAGGTTAAAATCTACATTTGGTATCAGAGCTTTGTTGGCTTCAGGGGGATGCCTTTGTGGTCAAGGGTTTGGCTCGAGACTGTGATAAGAATTGTTACAGTGGGAGATCTGTGGTATTGATTTTTCAGGTGAAAAGAAATGGCAAGCAATTCGAAGATGGAGATCGATAAGTTTAATGGGCAAAGTTTTGAGCTATGGAAGGTCAATCTGGGAGATTTGTTGGTGGACAGAGATTAGTGGATTGCGGTAGATCCAAGTACTGCACCTATAGGAACTTCAACATATGATTGGAAAAAGTTGGATCAGAAGGCAAAGAGAAAAATCCGACTGTGTCTCTCTGATTCAGTATTACTAAATGTGTCAGAGGAAGCTACAACCAAGGATTTATGGGAAAAGTTGGGGAATTTGTATTAGTATAAGTCCCTAGTAAATAAACTATTCCTGAGAAAGAAGCTGTATAACTTGAGAATGAGAGATGGAGACTCAGTGTTAGGGTCCTAACCCGCACATAGGTAGAACAATATATTCAGATGTAATAAAGGTCAATATTAATAAGGCCTTTCAATAAAATAGAATAAGGAGGATGTAAGAGGACCTAATAGAAGCTTCCTCTTCTATAAGGATCTTCCTCTAGATGCTTCTTTTTAGTATAAATAGGAGTCGAGGGTATGAGAACCCTAGATTGGAGATTATTGTAATAGAGCGTTGCTCGACTGGAGGTTTCCCCCTCGAAGAGGCCCGTGAACATTGCTCTCTGAACCAAAGTGCTATTACTGTTGTTGTTCTTATATCATTACTGTGTTATTGTGGAGATGATGCTAGTTATATTACTATTATTCTGCTATTTCTAGCATTTTATTTATGTTCTGCATACTTTTTATATCTGGTATATTACAAGTGGTATTAGAGAACTTTCCTTGGCAGAAATTGTGGGTAATTTTCTTTTCAGGGTAGAGACGTATTCTGACGTCTTTAAGCCATATAGATCTGTCGTTACGTGCATAAACCTGCGGTTGAGGGATTCATAAACACAAGAAATACAAGTGGTTCTTAAGCGCACATTTGTTGGCCACCCTTGTAACCCCTCTTGGTAGCCCTTCGAGTGGTAGCGCATTAGACAACACCTGTGTACGAATCATCCTAGATTTCCTGAAGCCCTCTTTAGATAAACCGATCGACCGCTTGACTGCTATAGTGTCACCGAGAACAAGACTCGGGAAGATACTCTCTAGTACTTGGGTAGTTGGGTAGTACGGCTAAGGGTACAATCTATCCTCCTTAGTTAGTGCCATGAGATATTGGGCTGAGTACTACTGTTGGACCCCACACATATATCAGAGAGCTATAGCACAAGGCAAACCCTTGTCTGTAGAACCCTTGAATACCTAACCCTTAGGGACAGAAACATAAACAAATTTAAACAAACAAGATCTATTGTTGCGCGACTGTATCCGGGTTGCCAAATAACTACACATTTATTCTTGGTTAAGCATTTGGGCATCTCATCACTGCAGTATTCTTGATACCAGAGTTTCACAAGTCTGGAATTTTTTTCACCATTATTTGAGACATATCCCATTGGCTTCATCTCTTCATCCTTATCACATTCATACATATCATTTTTCGGAAAAAAATTTGACCCCACCCGCCCCTTTTTGGTTCCCTCGTCCTCATGGCCCATACCTGTAGCCAAGACTTGGAAGCTCTCTTCAATACCTTGCAATCTAGTCTCACCGAGACCCAACAAGAAGTGAAACACCTCAATGCCAATGTTGCCGCCATCAATACAACCATGCAGTCCTCAATGGAGGAAATCAAACAAGAACTGACCACCTAGCTTGAATCTGTCTTTTTGTCACTCTGCACCAAGCTTCATATCCCTACAGATGACCCTTCCTCTGACGTACCTCTAAATATTGAAGGTTAACATTCCTCTCATTCCCATAACTTTCAACACCATCACTTTCAACGTGACCTATGCCTTCCGAGGGTGGATGTGACCAAATTTGATGGCTCAGACCCCACTGGTTGGGTAACCCAAATGGAGCATTATTTCTATTTATACGACATTATCGATGATTTGGCCAAACTCCGGTATGGTGTTCTCCATCTAGATCAAGAACGTTGGCAATGGTGGCAATGGAGAAAAACTTCTTGTCAAGGGTATATTGCTTGGACATACTTTGTGGCAGAGATTTATGAATGCTTTGACACTGACACCAACCATTTGGGCCGTTTGACAAAGTTGAAACAATCACGAACAACAAAAGACTTTATAGCTACCTTTGAGTGCCTGGCTTTTTGGACAGAGGGCATGTCTGATGTTTTTTTCCGAGAGTGTTTTATCAGTGGCCTCAAGGATGAGATTTGGGCCCATGTCCTCATGGCTCGGCCTCAGAGTTGGGTGGAGGCTACTAAAAGAGCTAAAGAATCACAACAGGTTGTATCTTCTCAAAACCGAAAACCCCCCTTTATCCCTTGCCCTAAACCAGTAAATCCCACTACTCCCTCCACTCCATGAAAGATCCAAAAATTGACCTGGGCTGAAATGGTTGAACGCCAACTCAAAGGCCTTTGTTATAACTGTGATGAAAAACATTTCCCGGGCCACAAGTGTAAAGAAAAAAATATTTTTATGGCCATCTCTGAGGATATCTCGGAAGAGGATGTAGAAACTCCCTTTGTGTCCGAGTCACTTGAATCCTCTGACATAACCCCTCCCTCAGACCCTCCCGAAGTAGAGCCAGTCATTTCCCTCAATGCTCTCACTGGCTTCTCCGCTCCCTAAACCCTTAAGCTCATTGGTTACATCAAGCATTGGAAGGTCATCATTCTGGTTGATAGTGGCAGCACCCATAATTTTATTCATCGCCGCATTGCCCAAGAAACTCATTGTTACATCCATGCCATCAATAATTTCCAAATCATGATTTCCAATGGTGGTTCCATGAAATGTGGAGGGCATTGTGAAAACGTGCGTCTCCAAATTGGTGACTACCACTTGAAATCCCATATGTTTGATATTGACATGGGAGGTTGTGACATTGTGTTGGGTGCAAACTAGATAAGGACTTTGGGTCCCATTCTCATGGATTTTAAAGACTTAACCATGCAATTTGACCAGGACGAACACCAATATAAGTTCCAAGGCATCACCGCTAGTTCACCGGAGATCATTAGTTCCCATTGCATGGAAAAGATGCTCAAAAAAGGTCATTCTAGTGTTATCGCCCAACACCATGCCATACAAGCAACAAAGACACCCTCGGTCCTGCAAGACCTCCAAGCGATCCTTTATAAACATCAATTGGTCTTTTCCACTCCCCAAGGACTCCCTCCTTCCCGTGGTGTTCATGATCATTCCATTCCCCTTGTACCTGGAAGCCTTCCTCCCAATATCCGTCTGTATCGTCACCCCTTTTCACAAAAAAATGAAATTGAGAAAATGGTCCAGGAACTCCTTAATGCAGGCGCTATCCGTCCTAGTACGAGCCCCTACTCTTCTCATGTGGTCATGGTCCTGAAGAAATAAGGTTCTTGGCGAATGTGTTCTGACTTTTGTGCCCTCAAAAAACTTACCATCAAAGACAAATTCCCCATTTCTATCATTGATGACCTCCTCGATGAATTGAGTGGCGCCCAATTCTTCACTAAACTTGATCTTCGTTCAGGTTACCACTAGATACGTATGAAAGAGACAAACATTCCCAAGACTACCTTTAAAACTCATGAGGGCCACTATGAGTTTTTTGTCATTCCCTTTGGCTTGTGTAATGCCCCCTCCACCTTCCAAAGCCTCATGAATCATGTCTTTCGTCCTTTTCTCTGCCATTTTGTCTTAGTTTTCTTTGATGATATCCTCATCTATAGAAAAACCTGGACAGTCCATATTACTCATGTGGATCGAGTTCTCCATCTACTCTCTCAGCACCAACTTTTCCTGAAACAGTCTAAACGTGATTTTGGCGCCTCAGAAGTAGAATACTTGGGTCATCTAGTTGGCAAAGATGGCATCAGGGTGGATCCTAAAAAGATTGAAGCTATGCAAGGCTGGACTCACCCAAATACTCTTAAGATCTTGTGTGTCTTTCTGGGCTTAATAGGGTATTATCGCAAGTTTGTTAAGAATTATGGGAAGATTGCAACACCTATCATTGATCTCCTCAAAAAGAATTATTTCACTTGGACTCCCGCCGCTTCTCAAGCTTTTCAAACCTTGAATATGGCCATATGCACCACTCCAGTCCTCGCCCTTCCCGATTTCACAAATACATTTGTGTTGGAATGTGATGCCTTAGGGAAAGGAATTAGTGTTGTCCTTATGCAAGAGGGTCGACCTTTGGCCTTTACCAGCAAGCAACTATCTGAAAGAAATCTAGGCAAATCCATCTATGAAAAGGAAATGTTGGCTATTCTGCATGCCGTTGATCTGTGGTGCCCTTATCTATTGGGGAAACATTTCCAAATTAAGACAGACCATCAAAGCCTCAAGTATTTTTTGGAACAATGCATTTCCTCCCCAGAACAACAAAAATGGGTGACTAAACTCTTTGGATATGATTATGATATCATTTACAAGAAAGGAAAAGACAATGTGGTTGTGGATGCATTGTCCCAAAAATATGAAGATGAAGGATCCCTTTTTTCTCTTTCATTCATTGTACCAGATTGGCTCCAAGTCGTTCACTAGGAATGGATACAAGTACCCAAAAGTTCGCAGTTGATCCACCAATTGTAGAGTAATGCTCCAGCTTCCCTAGGGTACTCTTGGCTCCATGATGAACTTTGATACAAATTCCATTTGTATTTAAGTAGACAATCAAAGCTTAAATCCACGGTACTTTCTGAGCTTCATGCTACACCCACATCAGGGTACTCTAGGTTCACCAAAACCTATGACAGGGTCAAACATTCCTTTTTTTGGGATGGTATGAAACATGACATTCGTAATTTTGTAGCTGAATGTGATGTGTGTCAATGCAACAAGGGAGAAACAATCAAATCTCTGGGCACACTACAACCGCTCTCGATTCCACCTGCTATTTGGAAGGATATCTCTATGGATTTTATTACCAGCTTACCCAAATCGGGAAATAAATCCATCATCATGGTGGTTGTTGATCTCCTTTCCAAGTATGCTCATTTATGGGCCCTTCAACACCCATTTACAACATCCACGGTGGCTCAAATCTTCATGGATAAGGTCTTCAAGATTCATGGCATGTCGCACTCTATTGTTTCGTATCGCGACCCAACCTTCACAAACAATTTTTGGCAAGAACTATTCAAGATACAAGGCACCAAATTGCATCTCATCACAACTTATCATCCCCAGACTGATGGCCAAATAGAAGTTGTCAACAAGTGTTTGGAAACATATTTGAGGTGTTTTGCCTTGGAAAAGCAAAATCAGTGGGATCAATGCTTACCCCTAGCTAAATGGTGGTATAACACTTCATACCATACAACTACACGCATGATTCCTTTTGAAGCGGTATATGGACAGAAGCCACCTTCAGTTCTCTCATACTTACCGGGTGCCTCGAAGGTTCAGGTGGTTGACCTAACACTTACAACTCAAGAGGCTATTCTCCGTACCCTCAAAGATAATTTGGTCATGGCACAAAATCGCATGAAGCAACAAGTAGATCAAGGTCGCTCTGAACGTCAATTTGCAGAAGGGGATCAGGTGTTTCTTCGACTGCAACCTTACAAGAAAACTTCCCTCAAGGCCGTGCATTTTCAGAAGCTAGTGCCCAAATTTTATGGTCCTTATACCATTCTCAAGCGTGTGGGACAAGTAGCCTATCAGTTAGCTTTGCCCAGCCATTCGAAGCTACATCCTGTTTTTCATGTTTCATGCAAAGAAGGTGATTGGAGCTAAGTGCCAAATTCAAACCAAACTTCCAGAGTTAGCTAAAGAAGGATCCATTTGGCTACAACCAGAAGAAATTTTGGACCAGCGTGAGCATCGTCTATGTCAGAGAACCATCAAGGAAGTGCTAGTCTAGTGGAAATATACAACTCCAACAGACGCCACTTGGGAACCAACTACCATTATGTGGCAATTTCCTCATCGCAAGCCTTGAGGACAAGGTTGTTTTTAAGGGGGCGGACATGTTAGGGTCCTAACCCACACATAGGTAGAACAATATATATTCAGATGTAATAAAGGTCAATATTAATAAGCCCTTTCAATAAAATAGAATAAGGCGGATGTAAGAAGACCTAATAGAAGCTTCCGCTTCTAGAAGGATCTTCCTCTAGATGCTTCTTTTTAGTATAAATAGGAGTTGAGGGTATGAGAACCCTAGCTTGGAGATTATTGCAATAGAGCACTGCTCGACTGGAGGTTTCCCCCTTGAAGAGGCCCGTGAACATTGCTCTCTGAATCAAAGTTCTATTAATGTTGTTGTTCTTATATCATTACTGTGTTATTGTGGAGATTATGTTGGTTATATTACTGTTATTCTGCCATTTCTAGCATTTTATTTATGTTCTGCATACTTTTATATTTGGTATATTACACTCGGTGGTAGAGAATTTGAACGCCTTCAATATTGTGGTAAGTCAATTAGTATCTGTTGAGATTAAAATTTCAGATGAAGATAAATGTATCAGTTTACTGTGTTCTTTACCAGACTCCTGGGATAGTCTGGTCATGGCCATAGGTAGTAATACAACTGCCTTGAAGTTTGTTGAAGTGGTCTCATCCTTGTTGTCAGAGGAGATGAGATGGAAGAATATGGAAGGACAGAGCACAAAAACATTATTTGCAAGAGGACTTTCCAAGGAAAGAAATAGATTTAAGTTCTCAAGTGGGAGATCTAAGTCTAAGGGTATATATAAATTTCCTGAAAATTTTGTAAAGGTATGTTGGATATGTGGAAAAGAAGGCACTACAAGAAGCAATGTAGATCCAAAGTTGAGAAAAAGAAGGGATCTAAAGAATCTCCTTCTACAGAGGAAAATATGTTAAGCCCTAATATTGGCTTATTACCCCTTAATTGGGGCATATTATATTAGTAATGTTATTTTATTTATGTCGGATTTAGGCCATTAGTTGTAATTATACCTCTTAGTAATCATCTTGTACTTGAATATTTAACTGGGGTAAAAGGAGGTTGCCCCCTCGAAGAGGCTTATTATCTAAAATTATCTCTTTTTCAAGGCGTTGAGTACTTTTTTCTGAGGTTTTTCTATGCTATATTGATATTTGGTTCTTAACATATGGTATCAGAGCTCAAGGTCTTGGGGTTTCACTGCTACATCTGAGACACCTTGGAATTTTCACTATAATTTTTTTTTTACAACGTTTCAAAAGGAACGAATTGGAGGATATTTATTAGACGGATCAAGGTACGTTGGGTTCAAAATTCAGCTCCCGAGGCCTTATACTTTCAGAGATAAATCTTGTACAAGATAGGGTTCTGGAATCATCCTGAACTGAGTCATTCCGTAATTTTTGCTATAAAAAATTTCTGTAACATTTCAGACCCTGAAATATGGAGGATATTTACGTAAATTAGTAAGGTATCTTTGGTAAAAATTTCAGATTCCGGGTCATCTTAAATTTGTAGATACACCCTGTGTAAGATAGGGTATCTAACTAGTCCTATTGACTAGTCTCAAGAAGGTGTTTAAGGTAATACAATCATAACTTCTTCCTAGAGTATCCAAATTGAGTGGGATTGGTTTCATTGGATCTTGGACAATCTGTAGTATTTCTGGTGCGATTTTTAGAATTTTATATCAATTATTTTGTGTGGGGAACGCTATACAAGTGAGATCTCCTGGAAAGGCCAAAAATCAGCAAGTTGTGGGGAAGTTACTGTAAATTCCACTTGGCACATTCAATTTTGATCATACCTATGGCATTGCAAAGAAGAAATATCAGAGAACTACATAGAAAAAAATTTCATACCCAGAAGGGACGAAACTTGTGAGATACAACATAAGAAATATTGTCTAGTAGAACCACCTCAAAATCAAGGCCAACATGCCACCAAAAAAGGGAACTTCTACACCAAATAAGCCTTCAAAAAATCCTTCTTGGACTCTTGATGAAGGTGAAGAAATGTGTAGGGACATAAATGAACTACAAAATAAGATGGATTCAATGGAAGCTAAGTTGGATACTAAGATGGATGGTTTAAAAGGGGAGATCATGGAAGTATTGAAAATTTTCATAACA
>ML787751.1:180076-244271 GCA_009831015.1 Picea engelmannii | reverse complement strand
TAAATGAAAGGAATTAGTACCAATCTTCTCTAAGATATTGAATGGACCATATCGGATTGGTCTTATATTTTTACCTTCACCCCTCATTCTATCTTTGCTGATATGTAACCATACTTGATCACCGACTTCAAATTGATGATCAACCTGATGTTTGTCTTGCTTTGCATTTGGCTTGGATTTTCTTCAATTGTTCTTGTACTGCTTGATGTACCTATTGAATCTTTTGAATGAACCCTTTAGATTTATATGTATCATCACGTCTATCATCTTTACCTGCTTCTCTGAAAGAAAATTCCATAGGTGATTTAGTAAAGTACCCCAAACTTACTTCAAAAGGAGTTTTTTGAGTAGAAGAATGCATGACATGATTACAGGCATGTTGTACATAAGGTAATTGTTCATCCCATAACTTAGGATGCTTGTTTCAGTATCCTCGAAATAGATGTACCAATTTTTTGTTTACCACCTCTGTCTGTCTAGCTGTCTATGGATGAAAAGTTGTGTTGTTCTTTGACTTAGTGTCCATGAGCTTCCATAAATGATACCAAAAATTTCCAAAAAAGAGAGAGTCTTGATCTGATATAATAGATGTAGGAAGTACAAAATGAACCCATACATTAGCAAAGGAAATTTGTGTTGTTTGTTCAATTGTGACATGTTTCTTGCATGGCATCAAAATACACATCTTGTTGAATCTATCCACAACAACATATAGATAATCATGATCTGTTGTGGAAATAGGAAAACCCCCTACAAAATTCATGGAGATAATTTCCCATGGATGAGAAGGTACTGGAAGTGTTGTATATAACCACAACTTTATTTTGTCAGGATTACTTGTGGCACACATAACACACCCTTTGATATACTTGGAAACTATTTCATTCATTTGAGTCTAAAAAAAAAACTTTTGTAATTGTGCTACTATCTTACCAACCCAAAAATGACCAGAAATGAGAGATGTATGAGCTTATCTTATTACATTTACTCTTTCATCCATGGGTATAAAAAGTTTTCCAAGTTGTTATAACAAATTTTCATGCATATAATAATCTGATTGTTGATTTCCACAAGTTAATGCATCGTATACATCTTTAAAATCATCATCATCCTTAACATATTGTTCTACATAACTTTCATGAGCTAAAGGATTATACCTGAGTATTTTAGATGCGTTAATGACTCGTCTTGACATCATATCTGCAAGCTTGTTAGGAATACCTTTCTTATACTTGATTACCAAATGAAACTATTGTAAGAAACCCATCCACCCGAAGTGTCGTGGCTATTGTAGCTTGGTCTATGACTGCAAATACTGTAATGGATGATGATGTGTATGAATTATGGTCTCCTTTCCCATTATGTAATGCTTCCATTTCTTTACACTTTGTACCAATGCATACAATTCCTTATCATATGTTGGATAGTTAATCACATCTTGTTTGAAGTATCATAATGATAACATATAGGTTTAACTTGTTACATCAAGACTTCTCCCATGGCATATCCTATTGCATTGGTTTGAATCTCAAATGGTCGTTGTATCTCCGGCAAAGACAAAAATTGTGTGGTGTTTATCTTTTCCCTCAATGTCTCGAAGGCTTTTTGTTGTTGGCCTCCCCATTGAAATATTTGTTTAACACTTGTTAATGCATGTAGAGGAGTTGTTATGTATGAGAAATTAACAATGAATTTTCTCCAGTACTGTATTGCACCTAAGAAGCTCCTAAAATTGGTGGTAGTAGTTGGCTTGGGCCATTTCACAACGACTTCTACTTTTTCGGGATGTATCTTTGGTTGACAATTCCCTACAATGTATCCAAAATATATTAAAGAAGTTTTTCCAAATTCACATTTAGATAACTTGATATATAACTTCTCCTTTTTCAAGAGTTCAAAGACTGTATTGATATTCTTTATATGATCTTCCCATATTATAACGTACCCAACCACTCCCAGGCCCGGGCTATGCCACTTAAACATGTTGCAACACACCCGACCACCAACAGGTGGGGCACATTGTAGTCCCAAGACTTAGTTCTTTGAATAGATCTTGAATTCTAACAACATTTAATACAAAAACAAGCATGAAAGACCCTAATACATAAATCAAGATCCCTTCTACAACATAAAGCAGTAAAAAATGTGTCGTTCACAACAAATAACAAGCAGATAGGCACATTACAAATACATATATCAGAGATAATTAAATACAGAGCGAAATAGCATTAGACAAAAAACATAGATAACACTTATCTTTGCAGGTAAACGTCCACCAACTGGTTATAGACCAAGGATGTTCCTCTCAACCATAGACACTATTGTTATTTTACTCTCAATAGAAGGTCACCCCCGAGCCAGGGATATGAATCCACAAGGATGGGTCCTAGGCCAAATCTAAAAACACACAACAATTGGATAACTATCTCTCAGGTTTCCCAACCTCAGAACAAATCAAAATTTCCAGCTCTCTTTCCCTTTCAGCCTGCACAACCCAAAGAAATGAACACCTTTCTCTAGCATGTTGTCCCCGAGGTTGTTCCATTTCTCTTCAAGGATCCAATGCTACTGTCTAGGAAATATCCCTATTGGAAACTCCAAGTATTCTCAGTTGTGGACAGTTCTATCCGAACTACCATCAAGCTCATGCACATGGGAATCCATTCCCTCTTGGAATGATCAGTAAATTATTACAACCATTCACCAATGTCTCTCCTCTTCCTGATATTTGTTTCCATTCTCAACCCAAGAGCACACGAACTAACAATAGTGAGTGAAGAGGAAGAAGAATAAGGGAGAAAAGGGAAGAATATAAACTAGGGGAAGATCGACCCCCAACTTCACCCAAATCTACCCTCAAGAAATGACATTGCAGAATCTATGCAGAAGATAGATTGTTAGAGACCCATGTAAGGGGTTTGAAGGAACGTGATTGTCCCCTTCGAATTCAGGAGCGATCGCCACTATAGGATCAAGAGAGATCCAAGATCATTGGATCGGAGGACATGCGAACATGGGTCATCCGATGAAAAGGAAGCAAGGGTTAAAGTCACAACCGTAAGATCCCATTGGATAGTGAGATCAACATACAAGAGGCATTGTGGGGAACCAAGTTGCACGGGAGATAATTTCCCAAGGCAATCCCACAATCAAAACCATGGTTTCCCCAAGGGGTTACGTGTCAGCATTAGGAGAATTGCGAGGAAAAAAGTGGTTTACTCCAAACAACAGATGCATTCCCCCACAAATTGAAAGGAAGTGAGTGATGTGACATGTTAGGGCTCGAACATCAAAACTCCATATATCCGAAATAGATCATGACCATCGATCACCAAGAGGTACGTGTCAGCAGATCAATAACTCCAGACGAATCTGTTCGAGAGGTTTTTAGTTGAGATTTGAAACTCCTGAAGGCCAGAGAGTTGGAGAGCTAAAGTAAATCCTGATTGTTCGATCATCCGAAATAGATATCAAGCATCAGATCGCCCGAGGTGAATCTGGGCCGCTTGATCCAGAAGAGACGTGGCATAAATCTGTGGATTTTGGGTGAAGACCCAAAGTAAGCCTCAACCGTCTGATTCAAGAGGACACGTGGAAGAATCCCATGTACTTCGAGGATGTTTTGAAATTTGAGATTTCTGAAACCCCAAGACCTGAAAGGATCTCAGCCATTGATCTGCTGAGAAACACACGTCACCAGATCCAGGGCTTCAGACAAAAGCCAGTGTGGCTAGATAAGTTTTGAAATTTGAGATTTCTGAAGTCTGAAGACCCGAATTAAGCCTCAACCGTCATATTAAGGAGGACACATGGTGCAGATCCGTGGACTCCAGGTGAAGACCCGAAGTTAAACTTGGTCATTCGATCCAGGAGGACACAAGGCTACATATTGGCCTTTTTAGAATTTCAGAGTCTGGGAGAATTGGAAGTGTGCCTGTATGGAAACTACCAAAGTCCAAAATCCCGAAGAGCTGAAGTGATGGGGCACGACGATGTCACTAAGAGGTGATGTGGACCCCTTAATTTCCCGAAGTGACATGGCTTGCGGACGTCACTTGGGATGATGTGGTCACATGGGATGTGTGCCATGTGTTAGTAAGTTTTGAGCATTTGGAGTATTGAAAAGTCAGTTACAATGTGCACGTGTCACCTTCCTGATTGGGCCATGTGTCCACTTCCAGTATTTCACCATGTAGAGAAAAATCGTGTAGTTCGAAGACTGGGCACTTCGAAGGGGAAAGCTGTGACAGGTAGGATTGGGTCAAAAAACCATGAAGGCTCGAAGGCTAGAGTACGTATTGGTAGTTGATTCGAGAAAACACACGTCGAAGGATCATTGACTTCGGGTGAAAGCACTCCAGGAGAAAGTGTAGGGGGAAAGTTTGAAACTTTCGAAGCCCGAAGAGCTGAAGCAATTCAAAACTACTGATCTGTGGGAGGACACCCATTGGCAAATCATGAAATTCGGGTAAAAGCGTTCCGGGAGGAGGCAAGCAAGGAAAGTTGAGAATCTTGAAGCACAGAGTCTCGAAGTGGATCTCGATTGTTGATCGTGAAAGAGAACGAGGACCGTTGATCTATTCTTGGATGAAAGTTTTGAAGTCCTGAATCTTTGGACAAACACATTTTCAGCTAAGCATAGGGTCATGGCCATGGTCATATGTATATTGAGAGTTGAAAGAAGGAGGGATAAGGGTCGAATTGGTTGTCTTCGAGACAAAAAAGTGCTAAGAAAGGATTTAACTGTGGTTTCTAGCCATTGTCACCTGGGAGGGTGGTTTGAAGGAAGCTCCTGTGCAAGATGAGATTCTGTGTCGGCCAAGGATAACAAGACACTTTTATTTTCAGAGAATGGGGATATGATCTCCATGAACAAAAAAACGAAAGATACCTGTAGCATGGTTTGGCAATTTTGTTTATCATATGCATAATTCTAACAAAATGGTCGCTTGGACATTTTTCAGAATTAAGGGGTTTAAGAACATCAACTCAGGATGCGTATTGAGGAAATGGAAGAAGACAAGGGAGCCTCCTGTCATGATAAGGAGGCCGAAGGCCAGAATACCAGAGTTGGTAATGCAGAGACATAGTCCAATGGACGCAAGGGAAAAGGAGAGCAGGAAACGTTACTAGAAACGATAAGAAGCCTGAAGATGGAAGTGCAGAGATACAAAGATGAAACAAGAGATTGATGAGAGAGAAAAGTCAGATAAATTCTTGAGTGTTGCAGAGCTTAAATCAGTTGCAAAGATAAACGGAGAAGGGATCAAACTCAAGACAAGAGGAAGAAGGTAGGTGCCATGAAAGAAGGAATGATCATGGAAGAGATGGTTATTCCAGAAGTTCTAGCAGAGATTATGGACACCACTCACCTTAGTACTCAGAAAGAAGGTTTTATGCATTAGAATATATCATAAGAATTCCAGAGGTGTCTCCTGTCAAACACCAAAGAAGGAAACAAGAGGTAGATAGTTTGCAAGGAGATATGAGGAAGCTCAAGCCACCTTCCTTCGATGGTGAAAGAGAAAGGGAAGATGATGTCGAAGCATGGTTTCTTGGGCTAAGGAGATGTTTTCAATTGCATAACTATTCATCAAATCTGGAAGCCAGGAATGCCACCTACCATTTACATGGGAAAGATGCAATGTGGTGGGACCAACTTAAGAAAGTGGAACATGTTAATGAAAGTAGGATCACTTGGAAGTAGTTCAAGACGTACTTCCAGAAGGAGTACCTCTAAGAGAATTTCTATGAGAAGAAAATGCAAGAGTTCTTTGAACTCAGGTTGGGAAGCATGACTATGGCAGAGTACGAGAAGAAGTTCTTGGGATTGTTAAACTATGTCAAGTTCATTGGTGACAAGAAGGTGAAAATACAGAGATTTCTAAGTGGACTGCCAGCCTTTAAGGAAAATATCAAGTATGATGAACCCAAGACCTTGACTGAGGCCATCAGGAAGGATAAATACTTGTATGAGCAAGGCCAGGGAAGATAATCCTTGCATAAATATTGGAAGGACAAGAAAAATGCGAAGTCTGATCAAAGGAGGAAAGGATTCAAACCTTCCTTCAATAGGAATGAGACTCATAGAAATCGTCAAGATCAGTATGCTAAGGGAGATTTCAAGAAGGAAGATTCCTTGGGAAAAAGGGGAAGACCACCAATACAATGTTGGGGATGCAAGGAAGATCACTTGTACAAGGATTTCCCACATAGAAAGGATAGAGTGAAGGCTGTGCACAACTTCCAAGAGGCTACAACAGTCGAAGATATGGGAAGAATCTATGCAAATTTAGACGATCGACAAGCAGAGTACCAATCCAATATGATCGAGGTGGAAGGTAAGATCATAAATTAACATGTTTCTATTTTTATCGATTCAGGAGCAAGTCATTGCTACATTGATCCTAAGATAGTGGATACATTACATTTGGAGAAAAGTAAACTTGGAAAAGAAATTTTGGTTCAGTTAGCCACTAGACCCAAAAGAAGAATCCATGATATGGTGAGAAGATGTTCCATAAGTCTTAATGGCGTAAATAGTAGTATTGATCTAAATATCATACCATTGGGGTCTTATGATATTCTGATTGGAATGGATTGGTTGGACAATCATCATGCTATCCTCGATTGTCATAATAAGACATGTACATGTCTTGATGGAAATGGAAAACAGAGCACTGTGAAAGGAATTCCAAGATCCATATCTATAAGGGAGATTTCAACCTTATAGCTAAAAAGATGTTTTAGTAAGGGATGTCAATTGTATGCAATTCATGTGGAAGAGCCAGATAATACAAAGGGTCTAAGCCTCAAATATTTCTCGGTACTATAGGAATTTGAAGTTGTATTCCAAGAAATACCCGGATTGCCACCAAGAAGGGAGATAGATTTTTCAATTGATTTAGTGCCAGGAGTTTCCTCGGTGTCAAAAACACCTTATAGAATGAGCACACTAGAGTAAAAATTATTACAAATGAAGTTGGAGTAATTGTTGAAGAAAGGGTACATATGTCCAAGTGTTTCACCTTGGGGGGCACCAGTACTTTTTGTCAAAAAGAAGGATGGAACCTTGACATTGTGTATTGACTTCCGACAACTGAACAAGTACACTATAAAGAACACATATCCTTAAATTTTAAAAGGTATCTGTAAGGGAAAGAAGTCCAAGGGTGGGATTGAAGGTAGAATTGCCCGGCTTGTGGGTGGTTGGGTATGTTACAAAGAAGCATATCTTTTTAGACAACTGGTATTATTATTATTATTGAGGAAGCTTAAATCATGGTATATAATTTTTGGAGATATAAGTGTCAATTATTATGAGGCATGATTGTTTCAACTGCTATTATATTTATTGTTATGATGATATGTGCATAAAGTGTGGTTATGATTATGAAGGAACAAGGGAATGATTAGAGAATTAAACAAATAAAGACATTAAAAGGGGCCCCACCTATTAGTTATTATATTTATTTATTATTTATCCTTATCATAAATATACTTGTCCTTTTATTAACTAAAGTTATTTAACTTTAGTAACTAAAAGTAGTTCAACAACTTGAAAACTACCTTTTGGAGAATAAAAGAAGGAAAGGAAGGAAAAGAAAAGTGAAAATGAGAGAGAGATATACTTTTGATAAGGTTTGATTTTGTTTTCAAGGGAGATTTCTGGTATCCATTCTTACCTTTTTGGGTTTCTTAAGAGATAAATCCTCTTGTTGAAAACAATATTATTCTAAATATGACAAAGAATAAAGGACTAATAAGAATAGACTTTTGACATGCTTCAGAAGGTCATTCATTTATCTTGGAAATCTATTTATTTTCATTAGAATTCTTGAATCAATTTTCAGTTCTGATTAAGACTATTTTGTAGAGTCAATACTTGATGAGATTGCGACTTGATTGATCCAGTACATTTCAGTCTTGGCCTTTTCTTTGAGACACAAGTTGTCTTTGTATGATTGTTAGAATTCCATCCTAGACTTCTAAGTTTGATTTTGGTACATACCCTCGCAAGGTTTGAAAATAGGGATTTGGTTGTAACTCAAAAAATCCATGATTAATAAAAATATGGTTTATTCTCACTTGAGACTTGTGTTTACTAGTTTTCAGACTGTATGTATTCTTTATTTTGTTCATTTAAATTTTATAATCATTTATACAAAAACATTTTTACATTTTTTTAGCAAAAGCACACAACTTGATAATAGCATCAGACCTAAGAACATATTTTTTGAGTGTTGATTGATAATTTTAAACATGCTATAATCCCAGGGTAACATTATTTCCTATATCACCTTATCCTAGTGAGATTAAAAAATGCTTGAGTGAGGACTTTCCATTCCTTGCATTAACATTTATTTGGCGACCATGTCGGGGAATACAATTTTACTCTCTAGTTCTTTTTGTATATTTTAATTTTTGTTAGTTGATTAATGAATTTTCCTGCCTGAAAAAAACCTAACCTAAGGTTTACTGATCAAATAAGCATTGCATTTGGTCTTTTTCATTTTATTCTTGAAATTACCCATACCCGGGAAGAACTTGAGCTTTCTTGGGAAACTGTAGCTAGGGACATTGAAATTCAAGATCAAAGAGAATCCCTTCAAAGGAAAGATCACAATAGGCCTCCTCAATAATTTTTTGTCTTATGTCCACTAATTCTCATCTAACAAGATGGTTAAGAGGTCAATCTTGTAGAATTTTGGTGAAACCTGCACAAAGAATCTAGCTAACAACAATTAGTACAAAGCTTCCAAATTGAGAGAATGAGAGAAAAGAATCAATAGAATTAGATTCACCAATGAGAGAATGATTAATTACACATGATATAGTCTACATGGCTAAGTAAAGTCACAATAGTAGTGCTCTAGAGAGATCTAGACACTCATTGACATAAATTGAAGTAATCTACCACCTAGTCCTAGTTATGATCCAAAATGGATTTGAAAAGGCCAAAAATTCAAAGTTCTCAGATTATAAAAAAAACAAATCCATCGCGTAGTGCTCGACACTTTAATTCCGGTGGTATATTTTGTTTTGAAAATGACTCCTGTATGTGAAAGTTATCACAGTCTGAATTTCCGCATAAACATAAAAAAAGTCAAACTGGTCAAAGGGTGACGTGGCAGCGTCTAAAGGTGACACGTGCAAGTGGAAAAGGCATGACACGTGGTAGTGGAATATGGTGATGTGGCAGGCACAGAGTAGTGACACGTGGTGGATTTGCAGGTGGACATGTGGCTGGTGAGTGGGTTTATGCCCCAACAATACATGCCAATGGGGGTTTGCCACGTGGCCCAATCCAATGGTGCCATGTGGCACCCTGATTAGGCCAATAGGGTCAAGTTCAAAAATTGGTTTAGATCTTTCGCCTTGTTAATCGAGCTTGAGATCTCCTTGGGAAAATGACTTCCAACATATATGATAACCAACTTACCATTCATGTTCCTTGTTATATGTCGTGGCAATTTGTATTTAAAAATTTGATATGTGGAGATTTTTCCATATATTATAGGATCTAAATCCCATATAAAACACACCACATATTTAACCATACATTATATGGTTTATTTACCATATATTTTCTCCATTTTCAAAGGGATAAGCCACGACATAATATATGGTATTCTTTTATGACATTTAAGCGGGTCAAAGCTCATAAAAATTAGAGACTCGAATCATATTCTAAAGTGGGTTTGTTAAACCATATTATATGGTTTGCTAATCCATTTAAAAAGGTGCGCCATTCCATAACTCATGCCACAAAATCATTATTATATCATTTTAAACCCAAATTCGATGCATATTTGATGCCCAAAAAGGCGGGTTGTTGGGATTCTATCCCATGACCACCACTTATTTAACCAAAAGATTTACCATTGCACCAAAGATCAAATTTATGCAAAATAGTGCAGAACAATGGGTTTTATTGCAGAGAATCCAACGAACTGGCCAATCTATGCATGCCATTTTTGGGAGCTACGCTCAACTTTTTTTGTTTTCGTCTATTGCATTGGGTTATTGAGACAAAGAAAAACAAAACTGAGTCAATTATGGATCCAATTGATGTAATTTTGATGTATATTTTGAGCATTTACGATTAATAAAGAAGCCTACCCCAATGAAGACAAAGGCCCATAAACGTAGGCAAGTTTTCCGAACTCCGTTATCAACTTTTGGTGTTCTAATATGCTTATGGTTTGTTGTATTTAATTCTTCTGTGCTACAAATTATCTTCTTAAGCTTATTCTCCTTCTTATTAAGTATTAAATGGTAAAATTTTACATGCAACGTACTTAACCAAAGTCATTTAAAAGATCATTGCAGATCAATTTAATTGATCAATGCAATCATCAGTTAACTGAGTCACACGTGTGGAAGTGAGAGAAACACATGCAACTGTTGGTGATAAAATCGAAGTTGTCATGCATGAGTGAATTCCACTATTCTAGGTAAGTGTAACTGACTCTGAATTGAATATGAGCACCCTATTTTGTAGGGAAATATTCTCTAGAGAGAATATTCTCATCTAAGGAAGCATTCTCAAGATTGGACTGTCAATATTAGAAAAATAATTACCTAGTTGAGTGTATAATATCTCCAACACCCCCTCTGAACACTAGTAGGGTGTAATATTGCACAAGTTCTAGGTTCGACAAAGCCCGACCCAAACCACAATATGGCTACAACTAAGAGAACACTTACCCACTGCCAC
Organism: Picea engelmannii; assembly: GCA_009831015.1. Classification (NCBI taxonomy): domain Eukaryota; kingdom Viridiplantae; phylum Streptophyta; class Pinopsida; order Pinales; family Pinaceae; genus Picea; species Picea engelmannii. Next base: position 233,551 of record ML787751.1, on the reverse strand, counting down.
CTTAGATAGGTATTCCCGTCACTTTAGAGATGAAGTAATCACCTCAAGGGGGGAATCTCGAGTGAACCTAGGGGAAATGAGATGGAATATGAAGAGATAATGAAGTTTCCCCCTATAGGTCAATTACGGGAGGTTAAAAGGGCTTGAAAAGAGTCTCATAGATGGTGAAATATGTACCACACTATAGAAGACCTTCCAGGAAGTGAATGTACCTTCTCGAGACACAAGGAAAACAAATATACAAGCCCAATAGTGTGTTTAACAAGAAAGTTAAGTTTGATGTCCCTAATTACAACAATAAACAATGATATATATTAGCAACACAGGATAGTGAGAGCTGCAAATAAAGTTTCTAAAAGTCTAGTTAATGATACAAGAGCTAAGCTAGATATGACTACAAGATTGAAAGAGAAAGACTTTAGCATGAAAGAAGGGCTATTATAAACAAGTAATGAAAAAATAATTATCATCCTTATGGCTATAGCACACAAGTTTTTACAAAAATGAAATCGACCACCAAAACTTGCCAAAAATCCACCCAAAAGATGCACTGAGATTGATAGATTATAGGGGCAAAATTGTAGCAGTTTTTGACGGTTGGTTTGTGAGTTATTAAGACAATTGTTTTAGGGTTTCTTAAGCCCTAATGTCTATAGATTAAATTTTATAAAAACATCAAGAAGAACTTATCCAAATGAGACTCCCTAGTGGCTCAACCAAGCATATAGAACATAGAATTGATTCCAATTTAGACAATCTCAAAATCCCTAGTTTTCACGTTAACCAATGGATGCTTTTATTTCTCCAATGCAATTAGATTAGTGCCTTTATCTATTGTGTTATGGATTCAAATAAAAAAAGATCTATCAATTCTTTCTCCTTGTAGTTGTAATCCCTTTTACTCCCCAAGGAAAGTGAGGCTAACTAGGAAGTACTAGGAGGGTGTAAACCCTTTTACTTCTCCTAGTAAAAACTTATGCAATAAATTATTCCAAGAAAAAAATGGTGGATATTGTGGGGTTGTATACCCTTATACTCCCCAAAAATTCTAGAAAATAAAACTTGTAACCAAGCAATGAAGCAACAATAAGATAGATACCTTACCTAGTCCAAGCAACAACAAGATAAACCTCCTTTTACTAAGATTAATCCACCACAAATGAAAGAGAATATATCCAAGAGAGGTAGCACAATACTTCTTCCACCAATAGAATAAATAAACCATACCAAGAGCACAAGAGAGATATATTTCCAAAATATGGCACAAATTTCAGCTAAGAGTCTTCTCACAATGGTAGAGTTATGATCCAAATGAAATAGAGTTGATCTCTATTTATACAAAATGTTATAAAACATGCTTGTCCACAAAAATTAGGGTAAAAAAATATATAAGGGGTCAACAACCCTTACCTTTCCCCTTTGCAAAAGTAATATTATTTAATTCATAGTTTTCACATAAGAGAAACCCTAAAAACAAGACGTCACCCATTTTTGGGCAATGTTTGGCACTTTTGGTCAAGTCGTTGAGTTGGAGAAGGGAGAATTAGGCCTCCAAAGGCCAATTGTCTTCAAACAAATCCTTTCTTCCATGATCCATGGGCCTCTTCCTCCAAAAAGTGCTAAATTTCCATCAAAATAGACATCACCACCACAACCTAGCCCTAGGGTCACGCCAAGCCCTCAAAATGTGACGTTTTGGCCCTTTCAAGCAATTCGTTTGGCATGTAGGGGTTGGGAAATATATTCCAAGGTGTCCTATAGGCCTCCAAAGGCATGTCATCATTATCTGGAGTGTGGGCCCTTGAAATCTAACCTGTGGGCTTCAATCCCCAAGGAATCCCAAGATAGGCTTGTTCTTTCAAAACTATCCACCAACTAGGTCATGCAAAGACAATGAATACACCCTCCAAGGATATCAAGTCAAATGCATCATGATGAGTAAATCAAATCAAGAAAAGAGCCATCTAAGCATGCACATCCAAACTACTTCATCAAAATAAACAAGTACTCAAAGACCCTATGCAATTTTTCAATTTTAGGTATGGGAAGGTTGAAACAACGACCTATTGGGTGAATCACACCTCAAGTTTAGGGGTGTTTCCCAAGTGGACCTATAACATTCCCAACATCCAACTGGGCTATGCCACATAATTGTTTTTTCAAACTGTATGCAAATTAAAACATATACACAAATAAACTCTTGAGGAACTTTATATATAAAACTTAAAACAAAAAAATACATTATGTAACTACACAGATTCAGATGAAAATAACAGTAAAAATATACATGCAACATAGACAAGAAATACCCATAAATATAAAGACAGGTATAAACCACACATAGGAAAACCCATAATAATAAACACATAATAATAATGCAACATGTAATTTAACACACAATGCACACTTATCTTGGTAAAAATATCACCAATTGTGTGCATAACTTTAATGAACCTCCCAACCTTAGACTAGGCTTCTCATCACTCTTAGTAGTGGGTCACTCCCGAGCTTGGACTAAAATCCACCCGGGTAAAGGGATTCGTAACCAGTATGATGTATCTTAGACAATAGGAAATACTTTATCACATGTGCCAACTCAAACTAACAACTTACATTCCCTCATTCCCCACATGTTGGTCCCACCCCAAGAAGTGTGCCCCGCTCACCAATCCTTTGGTTGCCCCACTTCCTTTTTGGGCTTCAACAACATGCCATACAGGAAGTCTCAGAGCCTTGTAGCTACAATTTAGCACCTTTGAGAATCAATTCCCAACAACTCTCTCACCTAAAGATATTTTCTCATGGGACTGACAACCTACCTCTTCAATCTCCCATGGGCCTGACAACCTGATTCTTCAAGTCAACTCCTAAGACAACCAAGTACAGGTATGGGTACTGGGTACAGATACAGGTACATGTACAAGAAGGTACATAGTACAACTCAATGAGTGCGTGAATGATCATGGAATGAATGAATGAATGAGAAAATGAAATAAGTCCAAACTATATGTGTGCATGTTCCCAACTTGAAACTTGTCATGTTGAGAGCTACTTTGGTCCACTTGTCCCAATCCTTAGAACTTAGGATAAAATAATTATCCATACTTTATACTTTAAGGGATATTAATATAATATTCCTTTTTAGCTTAAGCTCCCTATCTTATCCCCTTCTCCTTAACTTTTAGCCCCCCCTTTCCATCACTAGTGGAGTTTAGTACCCCATACTCTTTTATCATGGTCGGTCTATACCCAACTATATATTATATTAATGATAATACATACAAAAAAATAAATTCACCGACCTTTAGCATCTAGTCTCTCTGTCATAATTCCACTCATAAGCCTCCTAGCTTATAATAAATGGCTCACCAACCTATAAAACACATCATATACACAAAGGCTCCCTGGCCTCAAAATCATGTGCACTTAAGTTTGTTGCGTGCGGTATCCTAGAATGTGCACACTTCATCATGTGCGCATTATACCATGGAAGGTGCATACAAAAATGATATCAAACAACTCACCAACTTAAGTACATTTTCATTTACATTTACAGTTTGGGTCTGGACTAGGGGTATTACAATCCCCTCCCCTTATTTATACATTGTCCTCAGTGCATTATGTACACATATACAACCAAATTTTAAAAAATATTCAAAAACATGCGAGTATTCTTTGCACATTGCATCCTCATGCTCCCAAGTAGCATCCTCAGGACTGTACCAGGTCCATTGGACCTTTACAATTCCCATGGCTCAATTCCAAAGATATTTTTATTTTTCAGTCCAGAATGCATACCATATGCACTTGGATAACACCTTCTTGATCCACCTGAATCACATTCCAATCAATTACATGATTAGCATCAGGTATATATTTCTTGAGCAATGATACATGGAATACATTATGAACAAACATAGATGCAAGAAATGAAATCATATAAGCTATTGGACCAATCCTTTCTAGGATTTCAAATGGTCCACAATATCTAGCTTCCAACTTGGAACGGTTTCCCTACTTCAATGAACTTTTGTTGGCCTTAACCTTCAAGAATACATGATCACCCACTTTAAACTCCCTGTGAGTTCTACCCTTTTTAGCATAACTTTTCTACTTGTCTTGGGCAGCCTTTAAATTATGTTTAATTTTCAACATTTTCTCTTCCATTTCCCTGAGTAATTCTGGCCCAACTACTTCTCTATATGTTGGGTTGTCCCAGCTTACCGGTGTGTTGCATTTTCTTCCATAAAGTGTCTCAAATGGGCTCATCTTTAGAGATGCTTGGTACCCATTGTTATAAGAAAACTCTACTAAGTGTGGGTAGTCTTCCCATTTTGATGGTTTATCCATCACATACATCCTCAACATATCCTCAATAACTTGATTCACCCTTTTTGTTTGTCCATCTAATTCTGGATGATAAGTTGTGCTAAAATTCAAATTTTTTCCAAATCCCTTCCAAAAATTTGATGTAAATTTTGGATCTCTTCCAGACACAATTGTCTTGGGTATACCATGTAATTGAGCAATTTATCTCATATATACATCAACAATGTTGGCTTCCTTGTGAGTGAGCTTTACTAGAATAAAGTGGTTAGCTTTAGTAAGCTTATCCACCACTAACATAATAGAATCATGTTGCTTGTTTGTTCTGGGAAGTTTGGTGATGAAATCCATTGTTACAACTTCCCATTTCCACTCAGGAACTGGTAATGGAGGTAGAAAACCAACTGGGTGTCTATGCTCATCCTTTAACTTTTGACATTCCAAACATTTGGCAATAAAATCAACAACTTCTTTCTTCATGCCTGGCCAATAATATTGGCTCTTGATATCTGCAATAGTTTTCTGATAACCTGGGTGCTCGACATAAGGTACATTATGCATTTATCTCAATATCAGATTTTTCAATTCATGGGAATTTGGTATATAAATTCTGCCCCTGTATATGAGAATTTCATCATTTTCTAGCTTATAGTCTTCAATTTTCTGCTGCAAAATACCTTGCTATAATTTTGCCACTAATTCCTTGTATTGAAAATATGACTTTGCAGCCTCTATGATTCTGTCTTTCAAATCTGATTGGTACATGATAATGGTTTTAGCATGCAACTCATGCACCCTTCTTCTAAGTGCATCAACCACTTTGTTCTCTTTCCCTTTGATATGATTGATATCAAAGTCATATTCACTGAGAAATTCTAACCACCTACTTTGCCTAGCATTTAGAGTTGGCTGATAAAATAAATATTTTAGACCATTATGTTCTGTCCTCAGCTCAAGCCTTTTCCCCATGAGGTAGTGCCTCCACTTCCTCAAGTCATGCACTATGGATGTTAACTCCAAATTATGAGTGGCATAGTTCCTTTCATGTTCCTTCAAATTCCTTGATTTATAACATACAACAAACCCATTTTGATTGAGGAATCCACCAAGTCCTTCTTTACATGCATCTGTGCATACAATGGAGTCTTCATTTGGATATGGAATCATCAAAATTGGAGCACTAGTTAATAATTTCTTCAAGTGTTGGAAACTATTTTCACAATCCAATGTCCACTAAAACTTCACACCCTGCTTTTGTAAGGAAGTGATTGAGTGTGCAATCTTTGAGAATCCTTCAATAAATATTCTATAGTAGCCTGCAAGGCCCATGAATGATATGACCTCTATCATATTCTTTGGTGTTGACCATCCTCTAATGGATTCTATCTTCTCAGGATCCACTGTTATTCCTTCCTCTGAAATGATATTCCCCAAATAATGAATTTGCTTATGATAAAATGTGCACTTGCTCAATTTGGCGTACAAATGATGCTCCTTTAATACTTGTAACACCATCCTCAAGTGTTGTTCATGCTCTTCCTCTGACTTAGAATATATAATAATTCCATCTAAAAATACAATGACATACTTATCTAAGTATTCTTTGAAAATACCATTCATTAAACAAATGAAGACAACTGGGAATTTGATAACCCAAATGGCACCATTATGAACTCATAATGACCATACCTTGTTTTGAAAGAATTCTTGTTGATGTCTTCTTCTTTAATTCTTATTTGATGATAGCCTGACCTGAGATCAATCTTGGACAATATTTTTGCATCTTTCAACTGATCAAAGAGGTCATCGATCCTTGGCAAAGGATACTTATTCTTCACAGATACCTTGTTCAACTGCCTAAAGTCAATGCAAAGTCTCAATGTTCCATCCTTTTTCTTCACAAATAAAACTAGGGTGAAACACTTGGGCGTATATACCCCTTCTTCAGGAGCTCTTCAAGTTGCATTTGCAACTCCTTCAATTTTGGTGTACTCATCCAGTAGGGAGTCTTGGATACTGGAGCTGCTCCAGGCATAAGATTTATGGAGAAATCAATGTCTCTTTTAGGGGGTAATCTTGGTATTTCCTTAAACACATCTTCAAACTCTTTTAGGACTACATAATCTTCAATATTTGGCACTCTATATTTAGGTTTTTCTTCCATATGAGCCGCAAATATTTGAAACCCTTTTTTGTAACATTTCTTCAGCTGTAATGCTGAAATTTCTATGATGGTTACTACCCTGGGAATTCCCTGCACTGTCCTTAGGTTCCCTTCCTCATCCAAGCAAGTAAATTCCTTGTTATGAAAGTCTAGTATATCATGATGTTGATCCAACCAATCCATCCCAATTAGACAGTCATATGAACCTAAAGGAAAGATGTTCAAATCTTCCCTAGTGTTCATTCCATTCATGTCCATAGGATGACTTAACCATCTCATTAAATTTTCTTTTGGCTCCGGTAGCCAACTGCACCAACCAATATTTTCCATGCTTTATTCTTGGAAAATGAAAAATTTCCACAATCTTAGGATCTATATAACTATGACTATCTCCTGAATCAATTAAAATGGAAATGGTTTGGTTGTTGATCATACCTTCCACTTCAATCATATGTGGTAGATACTCTGCTTGCTTTTTGTCTAGGGATGCATATATCCTTGATACACTTATGCCCATGTCTTCCACTGTTTCAGCTTGATGTACATTGTGAACATTCCTCACTTTTTCACCTCTATGAGGACAATCTCTAAACATATGATCTCATTTTCAACCCCAACATTGAATAGGTGGTTTACATAGCCTTTGACCCCCTGTCTCAGTCGTTATAGGTTATCTAGAAGTTGGTTGTCCTTGACGATGATTTCTGAAGAATGGTGGCTTAGTTCCCTTCTTCCTTTGATCCATCTTGAATTTATTCTTGTCTTCCCAAGATTTTTGGAAAATTGGCCTTGATTTTTGCTGATCATATAGGCATTTATCTCACCTTATGGTTTCCTCTAATGTTTTGGGATCATCATATTATATTTTGTCACTGATGAATGATGGCAATCCACTCAAATACCTATGAATATTAACTGTCTCATCCTTGATGAAAGAAAAATACTTCAACAGTTCTAAAAACCTTATTTCATATTCATCTATGGTCATACTCCCAAGCTTGAGTTCAAATAACTCTTTCATTTTCTTGTCATAGTATCTCTTAGTCAAGTATTTCTTTTCAAAATACTTCTTGAATTCCCTCCAAGTAACATTTTTCTCTTTAATGTGTTGCACCTGCACAAGCTTATCCCACCACATGGATGCCTTTCCCGTGAGTTGATACATGGAAATTCTTCCTTCTGCATGAGAAGAATAATTATGCAAATGAAAATACTTTCTCATTCCCAACATCCATGTCTTTGCATATTCATCCTTCTTGTGCTCACCATCAAATGTAGGAGGTTTGATTTTGTTCATTTCTCCTCGTAGCTCATCCACCCCAGACCTCTTATGCTTCTTGACAGGGGATGGAATTGAGTTGTTGTGTGNCAACATCCATGTCTTTGCATATTCATCCTTCTTGTGCTCACCATCAAATGTAGGAGGTTTGATTTTGTTCATTTCTCCTCGTAGCTCATCCACCCCAGACCTCTTATGCTTCTTGACAGGGGATGGAATTGAGTTGTTGTGTGCTCTATTATTGGAATGCCTTGGGGAGTGATGGTGATGCCTTCTAACACTTCTTGTTCTTGTTTTCTCATCAGGAGATCTGCGACTTATTGATTTGCTTGAGCCACTCTCCTTATCCAATTTATTTTCGATTCTATTCAAGATCTATATTAACTTCATGTTGAAGTCCTCTTGCTACTCCTTGGCTCTCATAAGCGTTTCATTATCATCTTTATGGCTTTGGACATCCTTCTGCAAATTTTTAATGGTCTCTACCATATTCATGTTTTCATCCCTTCCTTCTCCATGTCCATTGGAGTTTCTTCTTTCAATTCCCATATGGACATCCATCCCTCTTCACTCTATGTTGATCCTGATCTGATCTAGTTTTTTTTAACTCTGCAAAATGTGCAACCAACAAAACTTTGTGAGGTTAACTAACTCATCACTTTCATGAAAAATATGAACCATTCTGGTTCAATAATACATTCGACTTATTTCTTCTGATTTCCTGAAAATTGACTGCCTAGATCAATTTTCTAGGTGAATAATTATATTCTATTGTCCAAGACCTTTCAAATGTTTTCTTCCATGCTCAATTATGAGTCTTGAGCAAAAATTTATGGTTATTTGCAAATTTTCCATTAATTTTTCTATTCACTCTTCAACTTGGTGCAATTATGCACTATAATTATGCATTTTTGCGCCTAATCCATTGGATTTTTAGTAGGATCTCAATTGGGTTTCTTCATATACATATTTTGGATAGTCTGTCCAAGTTTCACCTCTTTTTGGTTTTTGAGATGCTAGTTACAACATGCTGAAGTTCTAGGCCAATTAGTGTTTTTGGTCTGGAATGCTACAGGTACCTTCTTTGCCATCTTATTTTTTTTTAACATGCCCAGAAATTTAATTCATCTCTAGGAATATTTTCTATGGTTCAATATCTTTCCATAGATTGCTCATGTGCCTCAAACTGATTCCATAGCAAAACGTTATGGCCTTTTGAAGTTAGTCGGGTCTTAAAATTTACCCTCCACTGTTTGTCCGGTAACTTCCTCATAAAATATTAGTTTGATGAATGGGTTACACCATTAGAAATCTCTCTCCAAGATCTTTTATTTGAGATGCACAGATAATGTGTACCTTGGTAGATTATGTTATGAGGGTTTTTGAGTAGCTAAAAACGCTGTTAAGGGCCTCAAAATCGCGCTGCAAAATGATGACCTTCAAATAGTATAAAATGTCAGAGAAATTCACTGATTTTCTGTTATTGAAGACCATCCAAACGACTTCGCACGCACAAATTTGATCATGTACACCCATATTTATCATGTGCAACAACACCATAAGGTAGCGCATGCTCTGTGCATCTATAACCAATGTGGATCACTTCTCTATCGCGCCAATAACTGGTGTGCAATACTTTTATGTCACACACCAATATCCATTGCACATAATATTGGTTCATGCACTAATACTTGTTGCGTGAAATTTTTGTCTCGCGCGCTAATATTCCATGCACATTTAAATCTATGCACTGCACCATGCCAAAGTTTAGTACACCCCCACCATGCACCAATACTCTGCATGCACCATTAACTAAACTTTTGCATGAAAACATATACCCACATTGCATGCACACCACCAACAAAATTCCTCTACACTCCATCAATACTGTGCACACCACGTGCACCATTATTATGCGTGTTATAGCAAGATTTGCCTCACCCCATGCAATCTTGCACAAACAACCTTATTCCATTTCCCTATGCAGACTTATCTTCCCTGTTGATAAAATCCAGAGACAAGAATTAATATATTTCCACATGTATGCATCTTTCACAGTATACAACATGCGTGTACGCAGGATGCTCCACTACAGCCCACATAAATCGAGATTTGTGCTAGAAAATGAATTTAAATGTCAGTTTTCCATGTCACAACAGAAGATCTCTGATCCTTGGTCTTCCATATACTGGAAATGTTCCTACTCGGCCCTTCAGTTCCATTTTGAAAGCTATAAATGGGCCAATTCCGAGCTATGGAAAGAGGAGAAGGAATTCAACTTTGAGAGAAACATTACTCTGGAGAAATTATTTACTTCATATTGAGTATGCATCCCTTTGTCCTTTAAGTCCGAACACAATGTTCATCCCCCAAGATCTTCCCTTATTGATTGAGAACCTCATTGCTTCTCTCTTATGAGCTTGCCTTTAGTGGAGGATTGAAGTGATGGAGGCCCAACTAGAAGGAACTTAGTTTCTTGGTTCCGAACCGTGCCAACACAGAAGTCTGTAATATTTTCACTTATGTTGATCATTTATTAATAGAAATGCTCCTTTCACATCCAATTGATATCTTACAAATATATGAGTTATTATCCATGGGCATATTTGTTATGCATATTAATGGATTATGCTATCTAATGTGCTAACCTTTTATATTACCACCATATGATTTCTTTTCTTGTTTGTTGAGAAATAGTTGCAGGTATATAGCTTCGGGTTCAAGTGCCCAATGGTGGACTTCATCGAACATCTTGACAAGGTAGGCCTCTTTTTATCTCCCTTGCATATTGGTTTATATAGTATATGTTTGGGATATAGTTTATTTTTGCAGTCGTTTTCGTCTATTGTGGTTTACCCTATACATAGAGAGATTTTCCTCATAACAATGAGTGTGCACACCGCGCGTGCCAATATTATGCATGTGCCACTCAATCTACACCACACAATGATAAATTTAGTGCGCACATCCGCACACCGTTAATTTTCGTGGATTAGCACTCTACACCGCGCAACGCCAAATTTAAGTGCGCAGACCCCCACGCAAATATTTTGCGCGCATTACCACTTTGCACTGCGAAAAATTTAAGTGCGCACACCTGCACGCCAATATTTTTCGTGCATTATCACTTTTCACTGTGCAATGCCAAATTTAAGTGCACATGCCCACACAACAATATTTCCCGCACATTGCCACTCTGCACCGCGTAATGCCAAATTTTAACGCACATAGCCATGCACCCTTATTTTCCACACATCCCAAGATTTTCACTGTGCATCATGCGTTTTTAGTGCGCACACCTACACACATTCATTTTTATGCACATCAATTCCTCATGAATTCCGCTACAGAAATTGGGGTTTTTGCCTAAGTTTTTCCCAATTTTCACTGTAGACATTCTGCAACTATGAATTTTTTTCAATTTCACCCTGATAACACCAATTCAACCTCTGCAACAACAAATTGTTGTTTGTTGACATTCTTGGAACAAATTTTTCTCAAACTCAATTCACGAATGGAGAATTTTAATCAACGAATCTCGCTCCATCTGTCATGGCTTCCTTGTAAATTCAAATTCGACCAATTCCTGGTCTGAATTTTCTATAACAAATATTAAATTAGGAATATCCCATTGCTTGGCCAAATTTCTCAATTTTCCCATGAATTTAACAACATAAATCGGGGATTTTGCCTAATTCCACGCAATTGCTTCTAGTTTTTACCATGGACGCTCTGTAACTTGAAATTGGGACACATTGAAATCAATTCTCTGTGAAATTTCTCTTCAACTCAACTTTCTCAGCCCATCCAAGCTGAGTGTTGAAAACTGGAGCTCTAATACCATATTGTAAAATCCCCAACATCCAATTGGGTTATGCCACACAATTTGTTTTTTGAACTGTATGCAAATTAAAACATATACAAACAAAAACTCTTGCGGAACTCTATATATAAAAATTAAAATAGAAAAATACATTCTGTAACTGCACAGATTCAGACATAAATAAAAATAGAGATAAACATGCAACATAGACAGGAAATACCCATAAATATAAAGATAGGTATAAACCACACACAGGAAAAACCCATAAAAATGAACACATAAATAATAATGCAACATGTAACTTAACACACAATGGACACTTATCTTGGTAAAAATATCACCAACTACGTGGAGACCTTCCATGAACCTCCTGGCCTTAGACCACGCTGCTCATCACTCTCAGCAGTGGGCGACCCTTGAGCTGGGACTAAACTCGACATGGGTAAAGGGATTCCTAAATAGGCTGACGTATCTCAGAGAACAAGAAAGACTCCGTCATAGGTGCCAACTCAAACTAACAGCCTACAGTCCCTCATTCCCCACATGCCTGTCCCACCCTGGGAAGTGTGCTCCTTCTCTGCTCAATAGTCCTTCAGCTGCCACACTTACTTTCTGGGCTTCAACAACAGGTCGGATAGGAAGTCTTAGAGCCTTGTAGTTGCAGTTTAGCACCTTTGGGAATCAATTCCCAACAATTCTCTCACCTAGATATATTTTCTCATAGGCCTAACAACCCACCTCTTCAATATCCCATGGGCCTGACAACCCACTTCTTTAGTTCATCTCCTAAGCTAACCAGGTACAGGTATGGGTACTGGGTATGGATATAGGTATAGGTACATGAAGGTACATAGTACAACTCAATGAGTGCGTAAATGATTATGGAATGAATGAATCAATGGGCAAATGAACTAAGTCCAAACTATATGTATGCATGTTCCCAACTTGACACTTGTCATGTTGAGAGCTACTTTGGTCCAATTTTCCCCATCCTTAGAACTTAGAATAAAATAATTATCCATACTTTATACTTTAAGGAATATTATATTCCTTTTTGGCTTAAGCTCCCTATCTTAGCCCCTTCTCCTTAACTTTTATCCCCCCTTTCCCTCACTAGTGGAGTTTAGTACCCCATACTCTTTTATCGTGGTCGATCTACACAGAACGATGTATTATATTAATGATAATACATATACAAAAATAGGCTCACTATCATTTAGCATCTAGGCTCTCTGGCCTAATTCCACTCATAAGCCTCCTAGCTTATAGTATCTGGCTCACTAGCTTATAAAACACAACATATACACTGTTGGAGCCGCCTTTTTCAACTAGTTTGAATGTATTTTTTAAAGTCAAATGTTGGTTTTTGAGTTCTTTTTCTCTTTGTGACATTTACCTACTGAAAATCTCAGTAGTCTCGACATGCAAAATAATGAAGGATGTTATGTTTCATAACTTACCACTTTTTATTGTTAAACGAAAGTTTTTACTTTTGGTACCTCAGAATATCGCTCTTCGGGAGTCACAAGTCACAAGATTTACAAACCCCGATGTGCGAGGTCACGAAAAGTTTTAAAAGCTTACCTCAGGTGAAAGTTGAGAGTAAAATTATTTAAACCCCAGTAAAGTGTTGTCGGGACTTTGCATCTTGGCATTCACCCTCTCCTAAAACATTACCGTCATAACTCTGAAAGACAAAGCCACAAGAATTTTACATAAGTAACCCGGGTTAGTGTCAGGGGTGATTAGTTTTGACCATGGTTAAAGTCTATCGGGATTTCGCAACTCGGCATACTTTCCGCCCGGAAACTATACCTTCGAAACCCTGAGTGGCGAAGTCGCGATATTGCTCAAACATGATTAATTAAAATGCTTAATCCAGTTTACCTTCTGGTTTAAATAAATCACATCATAGTGATCTCGGGATTTCGCGACTCGACTAGCGTTCCTCCCAGAAACTATACCCTCGAAGCCCCGAGCCACGAAGTCTCGATATAAATTAAAACATGATTAATTAAACACTTAATCCTGGTTACGTCCTTTCTTAACCAAATCTAATCACCGCGATCTCGGGTTTTATAGGCTCGAAAGGTTAGAGTGAAAACTCCTGATACGGTGAACGCCAAAAGGTTGATTAAAGTTTAATTAAGCTTAATAGAAAAAGCTAAGCCAACTTAATCAGTGTTCAATACAAATAATAATATGCACAGTCTACGAGGTAATTTTAAATTTCCTTGCGCCAACTTGTGTCACGAACCGTCGAAATTTATGGCACTAATTGGAAATGAGGCGAAATGACAAGTAAGGATAGGGTCTTTATTGCTAAATATGTCTTTAAATATGATTTGATCATTCTGTTCATAAAGACACCAAGATTTTAAATGATCGAAGATATAGATATTTTTCCTTTCTGTTCTATTCATAAAGCTCATTTCTATCCTGCAAAGATAATTTTTTCTCAGCAAGCTGATCTCTATATGTATACACATTTTTATTACTGGAGAGCTAAGTCACAATCTTCTATCATGGCCCCACGAAAAGCGTCCAAGACAAGTGCTGAGATTTCAGGACAAGGCTACGATAATGTTTCAGATACTTCACCTCGAAGCATTGATTCCATATGAACCTGGTCATACATCTCATAGGTTTTGCAATCAAATTTGGTGAACTATTCAGACGATTCCAGTGAAAACGAGAAAGATGACATGACTACCAAATACAAGATCGTCGTCTAGACAGAGATGCACAAAGTAGCAGCCAGGCCATCTCTTCTGCCTTACTATGACATGATTCGATGGGCACTAGATCATGTAGATATCCCTACCAGAACCATCATCAATGAGCAGAAGGTCACTGTTGGGACCTTTAGACCAAAAAACTTACAGGTGATGTACAAGTTACCACCCAAGTCAAACTTCACGTACAATGCAGAGTTTCTAGAGGATTTTAAACAGAAGGAATGCGAGAAATACGGGAAAAGCTTATCTAATTTGATCAAGGATTGGGTCTCACACCTAGCTAAGTTCAGAGAAGATAGAAACGACAATTATTCCATATATTCTTTGGAACCACAGTTCAAATACATAGTGATGATGATCTGTAGATTGTATGGGAGGGAAGACACCACACATTGTTTCCTCCCATGGATGCCTCTGATACATACAGTAGTAGAAGGCTATTCTTTTGATTGGGCGAAACTGTTATTAGATAGTCTGACCAAATGTATTACAGAATATCGGAAGCAGAGGGCAAGCGGGAAAGCCACCTCATTTTTTATTTTTGCATACATCATGGATGCCATGTGTTCCATGACACCTTTTCCCTTAATGAGTTGGAGCTGGGCTCCATCGGAGACTGAGCCTATCCATGTCTATCAATCTAAGATTTGGGAGGATAAGGCCTCAGATTTTATATATGAAATCTTCAATTGGGTAATGGTACCGATGCATGTCGCCATCTTTGGTAATCCACCGCCCCAGATCTCAGATAGCATTGTGGCCAATTTGAGCAGGGTGGATGACTGGTACGTGGAGGAAGAGTTTTCATACATCAGGGTTTTCAGCACTTTTGTTCCTCCACATGCTCTACCATTATTTATACCCGATAGGTTGGCTTGTCGTGAGATCGCCACGCAAACCGTGATTGGTAGCATAAGTAAAGAGTTGAAGGGGTTTTCAAAGAAGGTATGGCCACCTTTCCCCATTCATTTAAACACCCATTCTTTATTATATTTCGGGCATGCAAAGGCTGAGGCATAAGCCTTAGAAGATATAAAATTAGTCCATATTGAATTCAAGAAACAAGACCCACACAGGGTCATGAGTAAGCACTTGGCTAGCTGTGGCCTTAAAAGATTCGAGCACAAGAATTCGCCTCATGATGATATTTTCCGAGGCGCGAGATCGTATGCTGAGGTTTTGGCTTAGATACAAGCCCTGTCGCATGAAGAGAGGGCCGATGTTTTCAAATTCTAAGAACATAGGTGGAGCTGCCTTCCCCCAGTATTATGGGGTGAGAATCCAATGACTGTAGAGGTGCAAAAAACAAAAGCCAAAGGCTCCAAAGATTCAACATCCAGCCAAGAAGAATAACATGATAAAGAGGAGAAAACTGGGGGCTCTAAATAGGAAGCTGAGGCTTTCGATCCTCCAAGAAAGCCAACTTCGGTCATTACTCCAGGGAAATCATCTAAACAGGTCAGTAATCCCATTGTTTCTGTTACTCCCTTGCAGTTGACAAAAGGAATATCGGACACAGGTTGGATTTTTGGTGAAGAATTAACACCCATATCAGTGGAAGAGATACCTCTGAATGAATTATTCTTCGATAATAATATAAAGGCTGTTGTAAGACAATAAATCTACCAAGAGGCAGGTACTGTATCCAAGAAATTTAAAATTATAACCGATGGAAGAACCATGAAGAAATAAGAATTTGCAACACAAATAGCAGGAATATTGGGTGCTTTCGCTACGACAAACCAATATTCATTCGGGACCCAAAAATATTAACTGAAGCGAAAAAATTGTCTAATCAAGACATTAGAGGCTAAACTAGCTACAACAGAGGTTGCTGCCAAAGATCAGGCGAATGCAACTTTAGAGCAAGCTAGAGTAGATGGTCAAAATGAATTCTAGCGGCTCAAAGTTGAGCTTGAACAGACACAACTGATGGTTCAGACAAGTCAAATACAGATAGTCCAACAAGGAGAATTGATAGAGAAGCTTTGGGCCAAATTAGAGTTAGCCAAAAGCCAGGTAATCGATATCAGGATATTTCAATCCCAAGCAATAGAAATCAGAAAACGGTTATGGGTGGCGCAACAAGGTCTGCTTGATAAAGTAGAAATGATTCAAATTAGTTGCCAACTCGTTGATAAGATATTGGAGAACCTCTCTCTCAGAGAAAGGGAAGTCGTAGCGGCTCGGCTTGCATTCTAGGAGGCTATTATAACCACAACGAGAAAGAAAATAAGCAATAGTTCCATTTTTCCCATCTCAGAGCAGACCAGGGGCAATATCTTGTTGAAAGAATGGGAGTGAAATATATCTGAAGGAAGACAACAAGCTAAGGAGATAAGAAAATCTTGTGAAGAAAATTTAGGTTTTTTAAATGGGATGTGGTTGGGTTCTGATGGTGAAAGTAGCATTGAGATACTGGGTCAGATCAATACAGCCAAATATTTGGTAAATATCAAGGAAAGTGAAGAAAGAGAATTAGCCGAAATTTCACAAATAACCTAGATAGACATAGTTCAAATAGATAAATGGCTAATTAAACCAAGTATATTATTATGTTCTATCAGAGCCAAAGACCAGCAAGTGGAAGGAAAGTTTCCACGATTGGTGAAAGATTGTTATGTTTTTGAGGCCAATAACCAAGAAGAACCTTCTAAGCTGATATCACAGTTGGTGGAGAAGTGCGTTATTTTCACGGAGTAGGCGAAAAGGTAGGTTTACGGTACCAAATGAGGACAGAGATAAAGGAACGAAACGTTTTAACTCCTTTGATTGTAACCAAAAACCTCTGGAACGATTGAGATTCCAACATATAAAAATCTGTATAAATATAAATTTTGTAGAAAGAAAAAAGGCTAGACCTTTTTGGTCAATTGTAAGAGAGGCTATCTTCTTTTTGAGAGTTAATACAAAGCAATTTGGAGAATCCTGATTCCGTCAAGACTGTGTTATGAGTTTGTTCTCTTTGTTATTCATATTCAATTTTATTTCACTTATATACATCTGATGAATGTTGCACTGCAATTTAGTAAAACTTCTACTGTGGTGGTTAAATTTTATTCATTTATATCGTTTACAGTTTTTCCTCAGTATTGGCTAAAAGCAGATACAAGACCTGTGAACTTTTAAGTTGTCATATTTTATGCTTCTTCAGATTCCTTCTTAGTCTATTTTCTTCCTCTGTTTAAGGAGTGAGATTCTCCCTTGATAGGAGCCTTACTTTATAAACAACTAAATGTTTTTCTCATATTTCACACACTATTTATTTCAAATATAACACAATTATGGAAAAAGGCCTTTGGTTTGCATTTTGTCCTTAACATTAATTTCAAAGTTCTCTTTATAAGATCAAATTGATACAACATAAAAAATTTCATATTTCTTTTAAATTGTTTTGTTCCTCTATGACTGTTCCCATTGTAAGACAACCTAATATTGAACCTGGTTTATCGGACCAAACCCATATCGCTTTAAATATCTTTGATACTATACTTAAAACAACCACCACCCGGGTATAACTTTAACGTTCATGGGCTGCAGTTGAACGGGATATAAACATCCAGGAATAGTTGGAAGCTAGACAACGACAACCTAGAAATCAACCCTATCTTTCTTTCCAAAAGTTATACTATTCTCCCTTTTTACACCTTACTAACTTTCGGATGCCTAGACACTGTAATTTTTAAAGCCTTAAGTACAGACTCTAGAACAACATCTTTTTGGCGTCGTTGCCGGGGAACGAAGTTACGAAACCTTTTCCCTGGGAAGAACGACATATATTTTCAAGTTTCACCCTTTGATAGTGAACAAAGAGTGGGAACTTTCTAAATTATTTTCCTATCTTTCACTTGGAGACTCTACGTATAAGTAAGATGGCATCCAATCGAAGGAATACCAGACAAAACCCAAAGAGTAAGCAGACCGTGCCTTTTTTCAGATTCTAAAAAAATACTAAAAGCTAGAGGTTCTCTTAAGCCGACTACTACAGTCTATCAACTTAAGCACCCGCAGCCCAAGACCAAGATTTCTTGTGAGCCATAAACTTCACATAGTACCCCTCCCGAGACCACTGATTCATTTTTAGCTAGTTCTATGGTTAAAAGTGAAATCCTTCTAAAAACCTCTGTTGGACACAAAGGTAAAAAATCTGCAGTAAATTTATCAGCGGTTGATATCCTGTCGACTCTTCTTTTAGAATTTCTGACCTCACCAAGTCTCGAAGAGCATACTATATATTCAAATCTCATACCTGCAGGATCCCCTGATTACATCTCTTGCAAATTCGAGGAGCCATGTCCTCGCATCTCTGTTCACCCGTCTTCGCTTTTCTCATCCCTCGAAGAAGAAAGAAATCCTCTTTTAGTCTTACATAACCCTTTATATAATGCACCCTTTCGTTGTCAGGTAGTACCAATGGAAGCCGCGGGAGGAGAAGCAGGGTGCCAAGTGCCTCCCCCGCCCCCCAGAGTTTTCACTAAAGTGGCTGTGATATATGCACCTTTGGTTCTACTCGTACCTCTTCATAACCTTCCTGAAAATTATATAAAAAATTTACCAAAATTTACAGGGGAAGGGGACTTAATTGTGGCCGAACATATAAATTTCTTTGATCATTTCGTTGATATTCTAGGTTTGGAACACAAAGACGTTTATTCAAGATTGTTTGTTCAAACTTTTGAAGGATAGGTACGAACCTGGTTTCGAAGCCTACCTACAGGGTCTATCCTTTCTTACGATGCCTTAGAAAATGCCTTTCTTAGACAATGGGGTGAGAGAAAAGACCACTTATATTATTTGACTGAGTTCGGATCTTTAAAGAAAATTAATTCTTAAATAGTTATGCAATTTATCCAAATATTTAACAAACTGTATAATAAGATCCCAGCTGAAGTTAAACCCTCCCAACCTGCAGTTAAAGTAACCTTCGCAAGATCTTTTGAACCCTACTTCACCCTTCTCTTAAGAGAAAGGAGGGGGGCTACCTTAACCCGAATGCAAGATGATGTTGTGGAAATTGAATCTAACATGATGACCTCTGGTAAGTTGAAATCTAGGGTAGAAATGGGAAACAAAGAAACCAGACATTTTAGGGAACAAGCAGGACCCTCAGGATCTAATAGATCCACATACGACAAAATGGATGATATGGCTAGGATAATTAAAGAGTTGTCGAATAAGATTTCTAGTATGGAGCTAGATCAATCCAAGAGTGATCCTTTCGTTAAAAGAGAATTCAGAAGAAACCCCAACCCTCAAAATCAACAAAGGCAGATTAAAAATGAAGATCAAAAAATTCAAACCCCTTTAAAAAATAAAAATTTTCTAGGAGGAAATGACCTGGAAGATTTTGAGGGACTTGAAGAAGATGTGACAAATTTGGGCGATGATTGCATTCAACCCTATGTAACTAAAGAAGATTACAAGAGGTCATTGAACACACCTCAACTATTAAATGAAGATGATGATATAAACAACAATGATTTCGATGTATGTCAAGAAACGTCTAATTCCATGACAGTTGGGGTCCAACCAAGGTATAACTTGAGGTCTAAAAGCAAACCTACGTTGATTTCTCAACTGAAGAAAATTCTCCATAGAGGTGAAATATATGTGCCTGCCCTGAAAGAGATTGAAACATCCAACAAAAAAATAAAAGAGGTAGACTTGTTGGACCTGAAAATGAAGGAGGTTGAGACCCAAACAAGGGGAATCAAGACAACTGAGACACTCACACTCGTAAGTAAACTCATGAGTAATAAATCTGCCAAGACAAATAAGTTAGAGAGGAAATAGTTCGAGGTTTCAACTAGAGAAATGAACAAAGTTAGCGGTGGTTTTAGTTTTGAAAATGAGATAAATAGGATAAAAATACTGATCCCGCTGGTTGAATTAGCAAAGAATCCTGCATATCGAAAGCAAATAACCAAAGTGATAGTTTTTTCAGATCAATAAAGTCAATCAGACGTAATAAATTTGGAATATGAAAAACCCAATATCACTTTTGGTCCACATTTCGAGGGTGCCAGAGACACCATTGCTCCTTTCTATATCACACTAAATGTGCATGATCGATTGCTACATAACTGCATGCTAGATTCTGGAGCTTCACATAATGTGATGCCCAAAACAATTATGGATAGAATAGGCCTCGAGATCACCCATCCTTACGGAGATCTCTACTCTTTCGATTCGAGAAGAGTTAAGTGCATGGGTATGATAAAAGATTTAGTAGTCACCCTTGCACAGGTCCCAGTCAAAAGTGTCCTGATGGACATAGTTATTGCTGATATCCCCCCGAAGTATGGCTTACTGCTATCAAGTTCATGGGGAGCCAAACTTGGGGGGTCCCTCCAGCTGGACATGACTTATGCCACAATTCCTATATTTGGTGAGAAACTTACTCAGTTATACAAAGAAACGAGGTTAGCCTATACAGTGAGCGATCCTTAAAATCCTAACAATTTTGATGTTTACATTGCTGATCAAGATCTAGGAAATTGTATTTTATCTTTTGATGATGGTATAGACAGTTACACAGAAGAAAATTACATAGATGAGAAAGAATCCAAAAATATGCATAGCACAGGGATCTGGAAAATGTTTTTTGACGGTGCTCTGTCATGTGAAGGAGAAGGTGTAGGAGTACTTTTTGTGGCACCTGAAAATAAATTTGTTATCCCTTTTTCTTATAGGCTTCAATGGGATATAGACTACACTAACAATGTATGCGAATATGAAGCCGTGGTATTAGGATTAGAAGCTGCTAAGAATATGAACATAAAGAACCTAGAAGTATATGGAGACGTTGAGTTGATAGTCAAACAGATGAATTGACGATACCAGGCCAAACACCCGAGATTGAGAGCGTATAGAAATTGTTCCTGGGATCTAATGGAACATTTCTTCTCGTCTATAAATATCCACTTCATCCCACACGTCGAAAATTTGCAGGTCGATTCGTTAGCCAAGGCAGCCTCGACGTTCGCTCCCCCCACAACTTTTAAATTAAAATACCATATAGAGGTAAGGCACAAACCATCCATCCCGAACAACATACAACACTGACAAGTTTTTGAGGATGATGAGCAGATTAGGAAGTTCCTAGAAGCAGTGGGTGATTTTTCCGAAACTCACATCGATCAAGAGAATCAAAATGATCACACATGGATCATGCAAGAAGGAGAAGACCCTCGGGAGTTTCGAGAAAAAAATTCCAACCATCGCATGTTAGTTTTAAAAAGCAATCAGATTCCAACGAGACTAATCCCCCTGAAAAGTCCTTTTGATCAAAATGACATGCCTTTAAAATCCACTCTCCAACCCTAACCATAAGAGGTTGAAGATTGTGACGTAGGGACAAAAGAAGAACCTAGGATGGTGGAAATATCAAAGTACCTTCCTCCTAAGGTGAAAAATAAGTATAAAGATTTGCTTGCACGATATAAAGAAATTTTCTCTTGGTCTTGCGAAGAGCTTAGGACCTATGACACTACTATGATCGAACACAAGATTCCTCTGAAGCCTGGTATCAAACCATTTAGGAAAAATCTTAGACAAATCAACCCTATCTTATTACCTATAGTCAAAAGAGAAGTTAAGAAGCTTTTAGATGCAAAATTAATAGTACCACTGAGACACTCCGATTGGGTGGAAAACCTGGTCCCGGTTAGAAAAAAGAGTGGGGAGATGAGATTGTGTGTTGATTTCAGAAATTTAAATAAATCTTCCCTCAAAGACAACTGTCCTTTACCTAAAATGGATCATGTCTTAGAAAAGGTAGTCGGAGCAAATAGGATGTCTATGATCAATGGTTTCTCTGGGTACAATCCGATTGTTGTAAATGAACAAGATAAAGAAAAAATAGCCTTCACTACACCCTGGGGTACATTCATGTATGATAAAATGCCTTTTGATCTAATGAATGCAGGTGCCGCCTTCCAGCGTGCTATGGATATCTCTTTCATCGGTGAAAGAAACAAGTTTGTAGTTATATATCTCGATGATATAACCATTTTTTCTAAGTTTGACGAAGATCATTTAATACATCTCAAACAAACTTTCGAAAAATGCCACAGGTTCGATCTATCTTTAAACCCCAAAAAGTCTCACTTCGCCATGCGAGAAGGTAAAATCCTAGGCCATATTGTGTCCTGAGATAGAATTAAAATTTATCCCAGCAGGGTTCAAGCTATAGACACAATAAATATTCCTAGAAATGTAAAGGAAATTTAGTCATTCTTAGGAAAGATAAACTTTTTGAGAAGGTTTATCCCAAACTTTGTTGAAATTGTGAAATTAATCATAGGTATGTTGAAGAAAAACAACGAGGTAAAATGGACTGCAGAGGCCAAAGAATCGTTTGCACGTATCAAGAGGGTTATAAGCGAGGCACCTGTACTGGAAAGCCCTGAATATCTAAAGGATTTTCTCATTTTATTGTTCACCTCCGAGCATACCATTGTCACGGTGCTCCTCCAGAAAAATGAGGAAGGCTTCGAACAACCGATAGCCTTTTTCAACAAAAGTCTCAGAGACGCGGAACTAAAATATGATATAATGGAAAAACAAGCATATGCTATGGTAAAGGCATTAAAAGATTTTAGAACTTATGTATTGCATTCCAAGATAATCGCGTATGTACCTACTAGCTCTGTAAAAGATATTTTAGTGCAACATGACAGTGATGGAAAAAGGGGACGTTGGCTCGCAAAAATTCAAGAATTTGATCTGGAAATAAAGCCGACGAAACTAGTAAAAGGTCAAGGTTTGGATAAACTCTTACCTGAATCTAATTTCAGAGCTCTCAACATAAATAACATACAGGGATGTGGAGAAGATGAAGATATGAGTGAGCTCTATGAGAAAACGAGTGAAATCAGAATTGAAGAGAAGTTTACCTCCTCTAACTGGTACAAAAACATAGTATCCTACCTACTGACTTTGAAGTGTCCGAGTGATTTATCTCCATCCAAATCCGGAACGCTAAAACTGCATGCGGTAAAATATTGTGTATCTGAGGGTAAATTGTTTTGGAAGGACCCACTTGGCTTCCTGTTGGTTTGTTTGGTTGAATCTGAAACATAGGAGGTCATAAGCAAATTCCATGAAGGAGTGTGTGGGGGACATCACGCTTGGAGAGCGACAACTTATAAAATCTTGAGGGCAGGGTATTATTGGCCTAAAATTTTCTCAGATGTAAATGCCAAAGTTAGGGCTTGTGACCCTTTCCAACTATTTGCAGGCAAGCAAAAACTCCCAGCATTACCTTTAGTTCCAGTCAAAATAGTGGCTCCTTTTCAGCAGTGGGGACTGGATTTTATACGTGAAATTAATCCCCATTCCAGCGCTCAACACAAATGGATCCTAACCGCCACAGATTACTTTACTAAATGGGTAGAGGCTATTCCAACAAGGAGGTCTACAGATTCGATGGTAATAGATTTCCTAGAAGAAAACATTTTATCTAGATTTGGCTGCCCCCAAAAGACAGTAACAGATAATGCCCAGGATTTTAAATCTATGGCTATGATCAGTTTTTGCCAAAACTACAATATTGTACTCGACCATTCTACGGCATATTATCCCCAAGGAAATGGACTGGCCGAGTCTTCGAAAAAAATTCTGATCAACATAATTAAGAAAGTGTTGAACGAGAACAAGATATCCTGGCATGTACATTTAAAATAGGCACTATGGGCAAATCAGATTGGCATGAAAAAATCCATCGACATTTCTCCTTTCTAGATGGTATACGGGACTAAAGTGGTATTACCCATAAACTTGGCACTTCCCGTAATGAAACTATGGAAAGATGAGAAAGAAGAACCAAATCACGTCACAAGGAGAATAAATCAGCTAATCAAAGTACAACAACACAAGGTCGAAGTGGACGAAAGATTGCAAAAATATCAAGACGACATGAAAACGTTATTTTACCGTAAGACAAAGGACATAGAGTTTCTTCCAGGTGATTTGGTCTTAATATGGGATGCTAGGAAGGCAGATTCAGTGAAACAAGGTAAATTCAATCATATTTGGTATGGACCATTTAGAGTCGCAGCTTCCGAAGGAAAAAATTCGTTTTTATTAGAAAATTGGGATGGTAAAATTTTCAACGCCCCTGTCAACGAGCGTTATCTAAAACACTACATGAAATAATTAATTACCAAAAGATTTCCATTGTATATAACGGTTTGTATTTGCTTTCTATTTCATGATTTCCTTGAGGTAAGTTTTCATTTTTAATTAATTAGGTCAGTATAAATAGAGATATGCAATTTTCAAATACATTCAACTCTTTTAAGGGACACTCTTCATGTTTACAGAATTTCGGCCTCTGACCTAAACGAGCGAAAGGAGAAAACGGAAATTTATGTATCAGAGGCTGAATTCACCGAAAACAGGTGATAGACAAGGTTTTCAGTTGTTTCAAAATGGTAAGGTAAAGGTATGAACTCCCAAGAATTCTATTCTTTAAGAAAGCAATGGTATCCTAAGGGCCGTAAAGGTCCCATCAATCTAATGTTTTTCGTTTAGTTGTTATTAAAAAGAACAATTACTTGCTCTGGTTCCTAAGAAGTTAACTTAAAATAAAGATAGGTGATAGTTAAGTAAAGCATCTCTGGGAAAGGGTTTTCAAAAAATGGTTTTAATTTTCGACCCCTGCTCCTCAGTGTACGCAAATCCGTCCGTCACCTTTCTTCTGGTCTTCACTTTTATCTTCTTAAAAAGCCAAGTACCTTTCCAGATTTATATACATAGGGGGAAGAGATTATGTTTTGACTTTGAAAGTTGTAAAGCATATTTTGGAAAGGAAGCTAGTCTTCATAACTCCTCAGTCTCTTACTAAGCAAGTTATGTGTAAGCGGATCCTGACTATTCTGGGATTTTCAACAGTTTTGAAGGATTGAGGCTTGCTCTAAGGAAAACCCCTAGAAATGATTTTTCCCCTTTTTTCCTTTGGGTTAAGGTGTGGTGAAGGTTAAGGGAAGTTTGGTACCGAGAAAAAAAAGTAAGTTAACATACCTCCATTGCAAAATATTATACAAAAATCACCCCTCATACAAACGTATTGCCCCCACTTCGTGTTCTAAAAAGAAATTTTTAAGACAGATGATGAAAATAAAGTCATATCTAATTGTACATCTAGCCTGAAGAGATGATGAAAGGAAATTCATAAATGATTGCCCTCATCCCAGCATTGAAATGCATAAATATATTCGGAAGTGGTGAAAGGAAATTCAACAAAAAAGGGATAGATAACTTCACCGGTGTACTGAACAGGGCCGTTGGCAATGAAGCAATATCTGAGATGTCTATAAGGCTGTTATACACGATTTTCACTCTACTCTGGTAATCAAATTTCTCGAGACTGGATCCACATCCTAAGTCTAGACGAGACTTCCTAATTAAAAACATGTAATAAATTTCGTTGGATGCAACCCAAAAATTACAAGATCTGTTGGATTTCCTAGAATTGTTTTGATTTGTCTTAATGCAGCCCTAAATTCAGTAAAGAGAAAGAGAAAGTCGTGAAAGGGACTATAGCTGAGTATGAAACATAGTGAGTATTTAAAAGATTTGTAGAAGTAAAAGACAAGATCTCTTCTTCCCTCTGTTTATCTTTTCCCTAAGAGAGGTTTAGCAGAAGTGAAGCAAATGACTCCATTTACCCAATACAGGCACATGGTCTACTGTCCTTCCCGTATTGTAAGAAGACGAGATCCCTAGTTGGATCCTAAGTTGGAGCCGCCTTTTTCAACTGGTTTAAATGTATTTTTTAACTCAAATGTTGGTTTTTGAGTTCTTTTTCTCTTTGTGACATTTATCTACGGAAAATCTGAGTCGTCTTGACATGCGAAATAGAGAAGGATGTTATGTTTCATAACTTACCACTTTTTATCGTTAAACAAAAGTTTTTACTTTTGGTACCTCGGAATATCGCACTTTGGGAGTCACAAGTCACAAGATTTACAAACCCCTATGTGCGAGGTCACGAAAAGTTTTAAAAGCTTACCTCAAGTGAAAGCTGAGAGTAAAATTATTTAAACTCTAGTCATACATCTCAGAGGTTTTGTAATTAGATTTGGTGAACTGTTCGGACTATTCCAGTGAGAATGAGAAAGATGACATGACTACCAAATACAAGATCATCGTCCGGGCAGAGATGCACAAAGCAGTGGCCAGGCCATCTCTTATGCCTTACTATGACATGATTCGATGGGTGCTAGATCATGTAGATATCCCTACCAGAACCATCATCAGCGAGCAGAAGGTCACTGTTGGGACCTTTAGACCAGAAAAATTATAGGTGATGTACAAGTTACCACCCACGTCGAACTTCACGTACAATGCAGAGTTTCTAGAGGATTTTAAACAAAAGGAATGCGAGCAATATGGGAAAATCTTATCTAATTTGATTAAGGATTGGGTCTCACACCTAGCTATGTTTAGAGAATATAGCAACACAATTTATTCCATATGTTCTTTGGAACCACAGTTCAAATATGTAGCGATGATGACCTGTATATTGTACGGGAGGGAAGACACCATGCATTTTTTCCTCCCATGGGTGCCTCTGATACATACAGTAGCAGAAGGATATTCTTTCGACTGGGCCAAACTGTTATTAGATAGTCTGACCAGTCGGATTACAGAATATCAGAAGCAGAGGGAAAGCGAGAAAGCCGCCTCATTTTTTATGTCTGCATACATCATGGACGCCATGTGTTCCATGACACCTTTTCCCTTAATGAGTTGGAGCTGGGCTCCATAGGAGACTAAGCCTATCCATGTATATCATTCTAAGCTTTGGGAGGATAAGGCCTCAGATTTTATATATGAAATATTCAATTGGGTAATGGTACTGATGCATGTCTCCATCTTCAGTAATCCGCCGCCCCAGATCTCAGATAGAATTGCAGCCAATTTGAGTAGGGTGGCCGACTGGTATGTGGAGGAAGAGTTTTCAGTGCTTCTGTCCCTCCACACACTCTACCATTATTTATACCCGATAGGTTTTCATGTCGCGAGATCACCATGCAAACTGTGATTAGTGGCATAAGTAAAGAGATGAAGGGGTTTTCAAAGAAGGTATGGCAACCTTTCCCCATTCATTTAAACACCTATTCTTTATTAGATTTTGGGCATGTAAAGGCCGAGGCAACAACCTTAGAAGATATAAAATTAGTCCATATTGAATTCAAGAAACACGACCCACACAGGGTCGTGAGTAATCACTTGGCTAGCTGTGGCCTTAAAAGGTTTGAGCACGAGAATTCGCCTCATGATGATATTTTCCGAGGCATGAGATCGTATGCAAAGGTTTTTTCTCGGATACAAGCCTTGTCACCCGAAGAGTTGGCCGATGTTTTCAAATTCCAAAAACATAGGTGGAGCTGCCTTCTGCTAGTATTACGGGGCGAGAATCCAACGACTGTAGAGGTGCATAAAACAAAAGCCGAAGGCTCCAAAGATTCAACACCCGACCAAGAAGAAAAATAGGATAAAGAGGAGAAAACTGGGGGCCCGAAATAGGAATCCAAGGCTTTTGATCCTCCAAGTGAGCCAACTTCA
Source organism: Picea engelmannii (assembly GCA_009831015.1). NCBI lineage: Eukaryota > Viridiplantae > Streptophyta > Pinopsida > Pinales > Pinaceae > Picea > Picea engelmannii. The sequence goes on along the minus strand of ML787751.1, from coordinate 205,646 downwards.
TTCATTACTCTAGGGAAATCATCTAAACAAGTCAGTAATCCCATTGTTTCTGTTACTCCCCTACAGTCGACAAAGGGAATACCAGACGCAGGTTGGATTTTTGGTGAAGAATTAACATCCATATCAGTGGAAGAGCTACCTCCGAATGAATTCTTCTTTGATAAGAAGAGAAAGGATTTCATAAGACAAGAACTCTACCAAGAAGCAGGTACTGTATCCAAGAAATTTAAAATTATAACCGATGGAAGAACCATGAAGAAAGAAGAATTTGCAATGCAAATAGTAGGAACACTGGGTGCTTTTTCTACGACAAACCAATATTCAGTCGGGACCCTAAAATATCAGCTGAAGTGAAAAAATTGTCTAATCAAGACATTAGAGGCTAAACTAGCTACAGTAGAGGCTGCTGCCAAAGATCAGGTGAATGCAACTTTGGAGCAAGCTAGAGTAGATGGTCAAAATGAAATCAAGGAACTCAAAGCTGATCTCGAAAAAACACAACTGATGGTTCAGACAAGTCAGATACAGATAGTCCAGCAAGGAGAATTGATAGAGAAGCTTTGGGCCAAATTAGAGTTAACCGAAAGCCAGGTAATCGATATCAGGATATTTCAATCCCAAGCAATAGAAATCAGAAAAAAGTTATCGACAACGCAACAAGGTCTGCTTGTTAAAGTAGAAACGATTCAAAGTAGTTGCCAACTCATTGATCAGATATTGGAGAACCTCTCTCTCAGAGAAAGGGAAGTCAGAGCGGTTCAAGTTGCGTTCCAGGAGGCTATTATAGCCACAACGAGAAAGGAAATAAGAAGTAGTTCCAGTTTTCCCATCTCAGAGAAGACCAGGGGCAATATCTTGTTGAAAGAATGGGAGCGAAATATATCTGAAGGAAGATAACAAGCTAAGGAGATAAGAAAATATTGTGAAGAAACTTTCGGTTTGTTAAATGGGATGTGGTTGGGTTCTGATGGTGAAAGTAGCATTGAGATACTGGGTCAGATCAATACAGCCAAATATCTACTAAATATCAAGGAAAATGAAGAAAGAGAATTAGCTGAAATTTCACAAATAACAGAGACAGACATAGTTCAAATAGATAAATGGCTAATTAAACCAAGTATATTATTATGGTCTATCAGCTCCAAAGACTAGCAGGTGGAAGGAAAGTTGCCACGATTGGTGAAAGATTGTTATGTTTTTGAGGCCAATAACCAAGCAAAACCTTCTAAGTTGATATCACAGTTGGTGGAGAAGTGCGTTATTTGCACAGAGTAGGCGAAAAGGCAGGTTTCCGGTACCAAATGAGGATAGAGATAAAGAAACGAAACGTTTTAACTCTGATTGTAACTGAAAACCTCTGGAACGATTGAGATTCCAGCATATAAAAATCTGTATAAATATACATTTTGTAGAAAGAAAAAAGGCTGGACCTTTTTGGTCGATTGTAAGAGAGGCTATCTTCTTTTTGAGAATTAATACAAAGCAATCCGGAGAATCCTGATTCCGTCAAGACTGTGTTATGAGTTTTTTCTCTTTGTTATTCATATTCAATTTTATTTTGCTTATATACATCTGATGAATGTTGCACTGCAATTTAGTAAAACTTCTACTGTGGTGGTTAAATTTTATTCATCTATATCATTTACAGTTTTTCCTCTGTATCGGCTAAAAGTAGATACAAGACCTGTGGACCTTTAAGTTGTCATATTTTATGCTTTGTCAGATTCCTTCTTAGTCTATTTTCTTCCTCTGTTTAAGGAGTGAGATTCTCCCTTGATAGGAGCCTTACTTTATAAACAACTATTTTTTTTTCTCATATTTCACACACTATTTATTTCAAATATAACACAGTTACGGAAAAAGGCCTTTGGTTTTCATTTTGTCCTTAACATTCATTTCAAAGTTCTCTTTATAAGATCAAATTGATACAGCATAAAAAATTTCAGATTTATTTTAATTTTTTTTGTTCCTCTATGACTATCCCCGTTGTAAGACAACCTAATATTGAACCCGATTTATCAGACCAAACCTATATCGCTTTAAATCTTTTTGATACTATACTTAAAAAAGCCACCACCCAGGTAGAACTTGAACGTTTATGGGCTGCAATTGAACGGGATATAAACATCCAGGAACAGTTGGAAGCTAGACAACGACAACCTAGAAATCAACCCTAGCTTCCTTTCCCGACATTATACTCTCCTCCCTTTTTACACCTTACTAACTTTCGGATGCCTAAACACTATAATTTTTAAAGCCTTAATTACAGACTATGGAACAACATCTTTTTGGTGCCGTTTCCATGGAGCGAAGTTACGAAACCTTTTCCCTGGGAAGAACGACATATATTTTCAAGTTTCACCCTTTGATAGTGAACAAAGAGTGGGCAATTTCTAAAGGATTTTCCTATATTTCACTTGGATACTCTACGTATAAGTAAGGTGGCATTCGGTCAAAGAAATACTAGACAAAACCTAGAGAGCAAGCAAACCACGCCTATTTCAGATCCCGAAAAAATACTGAAAGCTAGAGGTTCTCTTAAGCTGACTACTGCGGTCTATCAACTTAAGTACCCACATCCCAAGACCAAGATTTCTTGTGAACTATCAACTTCACATAGTACCCCTCCCAAGACGACTGATTCATTTTTAACTAGTTTTGTGGTTAAAAGTGAAATCCTTCTGAAAACCTCTGTCAGACACAAAGGTAAAAAATCTGCAGTAAATTTATCAGTGGTTTATATCCCGCCGAATCTTCTTTAAGACTTTCCGACCTGACCAAGTCTCGAAGAGTATACTATATATTCAAATCTCACACCTATGGGATCCCCTGATTACGTCTCCTGCAAATCTGAGGATCCAAGTCCTCGCATCTCTGTTCACCCATCTTCGCTTTTCTCATCCCTCGAAGAAGCAAGAAATCTTCTTTTAGTATTTCATAACCCTTTATATAACGCACCCTTTCCTTGTAAGGTAGTTTCAATGGCGGATGCCAGAGGAGGATCAGGGGGCCAAGTGCCTCCCCCGCCCCCCTGAGTTTTCACTAAAGTGGTTGTGAGATATGCACCTTTGGTTCTACCTGTACCTCTTCATAACCTTCCTGAAAATTATATAAAAAATTTACCAAAATTTACAGGGGAAGGGGACTTAACTGTGGTCGAACATATAAATTTCTTTGATCAGTTCACTAATATTCTAGGTCTGGAACACAAAGACGTTTATTCAATATTGTTTGTTAAAAATTTTGAAGGACAGGTACGAACTTTGTTTCGAAGCCTACCCACAGGGTCTATCCTTTCTTACGATGCCTTAGCATATGCCTTTCTTAGACAATGGGGTGAGAGAAAAGACCACTTATATTATCTAACCAAGTTTGGATCTTTAAAGAAAAGGAATTCAGAAAAAGTTATGGAATTTATCCAAAGATTTAACAAACTGTATAATAACATCCCATCTGAAGTTAAACCATCCCAACTTGTAGCCAAAGTAACCTTCACAAGAGATTTCGAACCCGACTTCGCCCTTCTCTTAAGAGAAAGGCGGGGGGATACCTTAACCCGAATGTAGGATGATGCTGTGGAAATCAAATCTAACATGACAACCTCTAGTAAGTTGAAAGCTAGGGTAGAAACGAGAAACAGAGAAACCAGACATTTTAGGGAACAAGCGGGACCCTTAGGATCTAATAGTTCCACAGACGACAAAATGGATGATATGGCTAGGATAATTAAAGAGTTGTTGAATAAGATTTCCAAAATGGAGCTAGATCAATCCAAGAGTGATCCTTTCGTTAAAAGAGAATTTAGAAGAAACCCCAACCCTCAAAATCAACGAAGGTAGACTAAAAATGAAGATAAAAAAAATTCAAACCCTTTTAAAAAATGAAAATTTTATAGGAGGAAATGACTTGGAAGATTTCGAGATACTTGAAGAAGATGAGAAAAATTTGGGCAATGATTGCATTCAGCCCTAAGTAACTAAAGAAGATTACGAGAGGTCATTGAGCACACCTCGACCATCAAATGAAGATAATGATATAAACAACAATGATTTCGATGTATGTCAAGAAACGTCTAATTCCATGACAGTTGGGGTCCAACCGAGGTATAACTTGAGGTCTAAAAACAAACCTACGTTGATTTCTCTACCGAAGAAAATTATCCCTAGAGGTGAAATATATGTGTCTGCCCTGAAAGAGACTGAAACATCCAACAAAAAAATAAAAGAGGTAGACTTGTTGGACCTCAAAACGAAGGAGGTTGAGACCCAAACAAGGGGAATCAAGACAACTGAGACACTCACACCGGTAAGTAAACTCATGAGTAATAAATATACCTAGACAAATAAGTTAGAGAAGAAAGAGCTCGAGGTTTCAACCAGAGAAATGAACAAAGTTATCCATGGTTTTAGTTTTGAAAATGAGATAAATAGGATAAAAATACCGATCCCGCTGGTTGAATTAGCAAAGAATCCTGCATATTGAAATCAGATAACCAAAGTGATAGGTTGTTCAGATCAAGAAAGTCAATCAGACGTAATAAATTTGGAAGATGATAAGCCCAATATCACTTTTGGTCCACATTTCAAGGGTGACAAAGACATCGTTGCTTCTTTCTATATCACCCTAAATGTGCATGATTGATTGCTACATAACTGCATGCTAGATTCTGGAGCTTCACATAATGTGATGCCCAAAACAATTATAGATAGACTAGGCCTCGAGATCACCCATCCTTATGGAGATCTCTACTCTTTCAATTCGAGAAGAGTTAAGTGCATGGGTATGATAAAATATTTAGTAGTCACCCTTGCACAGGTCCCAGTCAAAAGTGTCCTAATGGACGTAGTTATTGCTGATATCACCCCAACGTATGGCTTACTTCTATCAAGGTCATGGGGAGCCAAACTTGGGGGGTCCCTCCAGCTGTACATGACTTATGCCACAATTCCTGTATTTGGCAGGTTTTCAAGGATGACGAGCAGATCAGGAAGTTTCTAGAAGCAGTGGGCAATTTTTTTGAAACTCACATCGATCAAGAGAATCAAAATGATCACACATGGATCATGCAAGAAGGAGAAGACCCTCAGGAGTTCCGAGAAAAAATTGCTAACTATCGCATGTTAGTTTTAAAAAGCAATCAGATTCCAAAGGGACTAATCCCCCTGGAAAGACTTTTTGATCAAAATGACATGCCTTTAAAATCCACTCTCCAACCCCAAACAGAAGAGGTTGAAGATTGCAACGTAGGGACAAAAGAAGAACCTAGGATGGTGAAAATATCAAAGTACCTTCCTCCTGAGGTGAAAAATAAATATAAAGATTTTCTTGAACGATATAAAGATGTTTTCGCTTGGTCTTACGAAGAGATTAGGACCTATGACACTACTATGATCGAACACAAGATACCTATGATGCATGGTGTCAAACCCTTTAGGAAAAAGCTTAGACAAATCAACCATATCTTATTACCCGTAGTCGAAAGAGAAGTTAAGAAGCTTTTAGACGTGAAAATAATAGTACCACTGAGATACTCCGGTTGGGTGGAAAACCTGGTTCCGTTTAGAAAAAAGAGTGGGGAGATTAGATTGTGTGTTGATTTTAGAAATTTAAATAAATCTTCCCTCAAAGACAACTATCCTTTACCTAAAATGGATCACATCTTAGAAAAGGTAGTCGGGGAAAATAGGATGTCTATGATCTACGGTTTCTCATGGAACAATCAAATTGCTGTAAATGAACAAGATAAAGAAAAAACAACCTTCACTACACCCTGGGGTACAGTCATGTATGATAAAATGCCTTTTGGTCTAATGAATGCAGGTGCCACCTTCCAGCGTGCTATGGATATCGCTTTTGTCAGCGCAAGAGACAAGTTTGTAGTTATCTATCTCTATGATCTCACTGTTTTTTCTAAGTCTGATGAAGATCATTTAATACATCTCAAACAAACTTTCGAAAAATTCTGCAGGTTCGGTCTGTCTTTAAACCCCAAAAAGTCTCACTTCGCCATGCGAGAAGGTAAACTCCTAGGCCATATTGTGTCCTGAGACGGAATTAAAATTGATCCTAGCAGGGTCCAAGCTATAGACACAATAAATATTCCTAGAAATGTAAAGGAAATTCAGTCATTCTTAGGAAAGATAAACTTTTTGAGAAGGTTTATCCCAAACTTTGTTGAAATTGTGAAATTAATCATAGGTATGTTGAAGAAAAACAATGAGGTAAAATGGACTGTAGAGGCCAAAGAATCGTTTGCACGTATCAAGAGGGTTATAAGCGAGGCACCTGTACTGGCAAGCCCCGACTATCTAAAGTATTTTCTCATTTTCTTGTTCACCTTTGAGCATACCATTACTGCGGTTCTCCTCCAGAAAAATGAGGAAGGCTTCGAACAACCGATAGCCTTTTTTAGCAAAAGTCTCAGAGACGTGGAACTAAAATACAATATAATGGAAAAGCAAGCATATGCTATGGTAAAGGCATTAAAAGATTTTAGAACTTATTTATTGCATTCCAAGATAATCACGTATGTACCTACTAGCTTTGTAAAAGATATTTTAGTGCAACCTGACAATGATGGCAAAAGGGGACATTGGCTCACAAAAATTCAATAATTTGATCTAGAAATAAAGTCGATGAAACTAGTAAAAGGTCAAGGTTTGGCTAAACTCTTAGCTGAATCTAATTTCAGATCTCTCGGCATAAATAACATACAGGGATGTGGAGAAGATGAATATGTGAGCGAGCTCTACGAGCAAATGAGTGAAATCAGAATCAAAGAGAAGTTTACCTCCTCTAACTGGTATAAAAACATAGTATCATACCTACTGACTTTGAAGTGTCTGGTAGCGATATTTCTGGTAATGGGGTAAAATGCGAAAGTATGTGTTAAAAACCCACTTATCCTAAGTTTTGAATGCTAATGCGCTTGTGGTAAGCGACAAGCAAGTCCGAGCGACAACGGTTCGTGCGCCCGGATCAATGGTGCATATGATATTCCGGACCTCCCCGCCTTTCTACCTTTAAGCGGAGGGGGGGGTCCGGAATTGGGGGCACATATCTTCAACTGTCCCGATCGGGGTGCCCGGATCAATGGCGATAAAGGCAATTCTGGACCCCCCTGCCTTTCTACCTTTAAGAGGAGGGGGGGGTCTGGAATTAGGTGGGCAGCGTTCCGACGGACAAGATCAGCGCGCCCGGATCAACGGTGCTTGGACAATCCCTTCCTTCTCAGCTGCTCTATGTTTAGCCAACGTGGACCCTTCTCCCGTTATGTCATTTTCCAGAGCCATATTTACCCTGCCGCCGTGTTTCATCTGTCCTTATCCACTCTTTAGTCCGGGTGGTCCTTTCCCCATCTCATCATCCACTCACCACCTGCCACGTGTTCTGTTTCCTCCACATCAGTCTCTCGCTAAAAGCAAGCCCATCATATCTCGTCTCCTGCCCCCCTTCGCCTGTTGTCTTCCGCCATATGTCTTCCTCTGTCGCCCTTCTCACATCTTGCCACTTCTTTCACGCCCTCATAGTTTCGACGCCATCACCCCTGTCATGCACCCTATCCTTCACGCTGGCCTCCATGCCTATTCGTCAAGCCATTCAGTTATTCCAGGTGGCAGTGCGAGGAGTCTTCCGCATCCCAAAATGCTAAGCTGGTCAGGTCATCCTCAATCCCCATGAAGAAATTATTAAGGCGGTTGGTGGTGGATAGACATCGTCTCCGCCATAATGGGAAAGTCCGGCAATGAATTAAAGGCACGTCGATTCGCCGATGAAATTGTCAGAAGATCGATCGTGTTTGCCATAAGTTGCATGACCATTCAAAGATTGCAGCTGCAGATTGTCAGAAGCCATGCAGACGCAAAGCTTTCAATGCAACGTCTCGATTTTTTTATTGTTGTTGTTTTGAGTATATGCAGGCGTTTTTTTCATTTTTGTATCTATCGATGGTAGAGCGAAGCTCCCGACTGTAAAGTTTTAACAACCATTCTGGTTTCTGGGTTATGCATCTTTGTTTGAGATTTCTTGTTTTATGACAAACAGTTTTCCTTTTCCATCTATGTTTCGTCTCATACCAGGGAATTCATGATCGAATGATTCGCTTGAATTGTTGCAGTTTCGTTATGATAAAGGATTTGTCGTTACATTACTTTACTCTTTGATCTTCTTTGTTTGAATGTAAGAGGATCTTACGTTTGGGCGCTTTCTTCTCCAGTCTGTTAGAAACCTGATGTTTTTGACATACCTTCGCACTCTTCTCATACAAGTCTTCCCACTGCTCACCCTTATTACAACTCACTGTTTGGAGTTTCTCTAAGACCTCACTCGCCCATGCATGCCTGGCCTAGTTTCAGAGTTGAGACGATATCGTTCTGAGTTCACTTCCATTTGATCACCCTCTTATAAACAAATCGTGAAATTAAACTGATGGGTGTTAGGCTCAGCTCTTGCAAGCAATCTAGGAGTGACTTCTGAGGCTAACATTCCTGGCGCCGTTGCCGGGGACGAAGTTGAATATTTTCCCCAGGATTGAATGACAACGATCAGCTAATTCTGAAGGTGCATCATATATCATAACTAATGAGATTGCTACTGTGCACCTGGAGACTCCATTGTGACGACTCCACTACGGGGAACCCGTTGGATCAGTTGTGGCTTCCAGCGGCAGACACATGCTGTCCCATCTACAACTACCTCTGGCTACAACTGAAGAAAATCTGGAGGTGATTCTCAGAAAAGGAAAGACCCCTCAAGGAGAAAGCTTCGCCTCCGAATTAGGTATTTCCCCACCTCCTTCCGTAAAAACTCCATTTTCTTATTCTCAGCTTCCTAGTCGTCCTTCCTCTAAGGTTTCCCGTTTTCTGAATTTCGGGAGTGTTCCTGCTGAGTTTCCTCCTCCTGGTCTAGTATCAGAGGGAGAGATCTTTGTCACTCCCCCCTCTCTGGAAGATGTGCCTTAGTTAAGAGCTCAGGCATCAGAAGGTTTCACTACCCCTCCTTTTATTGCTACTGTTGCACAAAGAGAAGCATATGCACATTCAGGTCCCTTAGCCTTCTCTCTGTTTTCCCCGTCGTCTCCTTCGAGAACCTCCTTTCCAACATCTCCCGTTCACACTACTTCTCCTCCAAGTTCTCCTCCACCTAATATCCCTATGGCTGGTGCTAATCCCCCTCTGAATAGAATGGACACCATAGTCGCTTCTAGATATTCTCCCTTAACCCTACTCCATCCTATGAATCCTCTCCTTGCTGGAGACTATTTGAAGTACATGCCCAAGTTCACCGGGGAAGGGGACATAACTGCAGAAGAGCATCTGGCTTCTTTCTACAGTTATGCAGACAACCTAAAAATTTAAAATGAAGATGTCTGGATGAGAGTCTTTGTCCAGAGCCTGGATGGTGAGGTGAGGAAATGGTTTAGAGGATTAGCCCCCGGATCTATTGCTGGAATCAAAGCCCTGGACAGTGTTTTCCTGAGGCAGTGGGGAGATAGGAAGGATTACATGTATTACATGACATAGTATGGGTCTCTGAAGAAATTGGAAGGAGAGTCTGTCTCAGACTTCTCCAAAAGATTCAATAAAATGTATAACAAGATTCCTGCAGAGATAAATCCCTCAGAAGCCTCTGCCCAAATTTCCTATGCTGGTGCATTTGACCCTGAGTTCTGCCTTTTATTGAGAGAGAGCTGAGCCACCTCCTTATCAGTCATGCAAGATGCGGCCATAGAGGTGGAATCCAACATATTAGCAGACGACAGACTGAGGAACAAGGCCGACGCAGACAAAAGAAAGGGAAAGTCCGAGGCCTCAACTTTTGGCCCATCGTTGCCCCACACTCAAGTGAATGAGTTGACCTAGGTGATGAAATTTCTGTCTGAAGAGATGGAGAGACCTAAGGTGGAGAGGAGGCAAGCATATAAGGGCCCTCAGACCATCAAGAACAAAAGGGGTTTCAGAAGGCCAAATAATTTTTCTCCTCCAACTATGCATAGAGAGAAGGGAAGAGACAGGGACGACCAAAGAATTCAGGCTCCCTTTCAGAACAATTTTGTGGCCTATGAAGAAGAAGGAGAAGTAGATGAGCTAGATCCTGAAATCCACTGTCTAGAACACACTCCTCCTTTTCCTCATCTCACTCAGGCAGCTTATGAGGAGTCTCAGACCATCAAGAACAAAAGGGGTTTCAAAAGGCCAAATAATTTTGCTCCTCCAACTATGCATAGAGAGAAGGGAAGAGACAGGGACGACCAAAGAATTCAGGCTCCCTTTCAGAACAATTTTGTGGCCTATGAAGAAGAAGGAGAAGTAGATGAGCTAGATCTTGAAATCCACTGCCTAGAACACACTCCTCCTTTTCCTCATCTCACTCAGGCAGCTTATGAGGAGTCTCTCATGAATAGTCAGCTAAATGAATTGAGCAAGGGAGACAAGACTAGTGGCGACCGAGGCAAGTATAACCTGAGGTCCGACAAAAAGACAACAATACCTGATGTTCATGAGCCGTCCGATAGAACAAAGAATCCTTCCAATGAAGAAGCAGATAGTCATAGAGGTAAGAAGGCTCAACCCCTCTCCCCCATTGTCCTCCATCATGTTCCTGAAATAAGAGAAATTCTGAAGCTCACATCTTCTTTTAATTTCAAGCATGAGATTCAAAAGATCAGAATCCCTGTGCCCCTCACCGAGCTAATCAGACATGAAGAATTTAAAAAGTGTTTCTCTGAACTTTTGAAATCTTAAGCCTCATGTCCTTCTACAGATTTCATAAACCTCCAAGATGAAAAGCCAGCAGTTGTCCTAGGACCCATGGTAGAAGATAGAGATGACTCATCCCCCCCTTTCTACACATCCCTGAACATACATGATAAAGTGCTGCACAACTGCTTAATGGATTCAGGGGCCTCTCACAACCTCATGCCCAAAACCGTCATGGAAGAGCTAGGACTAGAAGTCACCCGAGCCTATCATGACCTCTATTCTTTTGACTCCAGAAGAGTTCAGTGTTTGGGAGTCATCAAAGACCTGGTAGTTTCCTTGTTTCAGTTGCCCATGAAGAGTATGGTCATGGATATCGTGGTAGCTGATGTTCCCCCCAATTTTGGCATGTTGTTGTCAAGATCTTGGATTAAGAGACTTGGAGGGACGTTACAGATGGATCTCACATATGCCACCATTCCAGCCTTTGGAGGGGAACACAGGAGGTTGTACAGAGAAGCCCAGCTAGCCTATATTGTCAGTGATGAAGCAAACCCCACTAATCACCCCATCTTTGCACTTCACACTGGCTTAGGGTCTAGCTTGTTACAGGTCACTGAGACTCCTGAGGCCCCTTTACAGATCAGAAAACAACCTATTCTTAATCAGGAGATGCCTCCTCCAACCACCTATGTTTGGAAGATGTTCTCTGATGGAGCTTCTTCCAGTATAGGTGCAGGTGTCGGGGTAGTATTCGTGTCCCCTTGTCAAGAGACCATATCCCTGTAATACAAGCTAGAATTCGAAGTCACCAACAATGTGGCAGAGTATGAAGCTCTTGTTCTGGGTATAAGGGTTGCACAAGAGATGGGCATAAGGGAGATAGCTGTGTTTGGAGATGCAGAACTGATTGTCCAACATGTCAAAAACGTTTATCAGGCCAAGCATCCTCGACTCAAGAATTACAAGAACATGGTATGGGACCTAGTTGATAATTTCTTCTTGGATTTTAACATTTCTTTCATTCCAAGGGAAGGAAATGCTCCAGCCGACTTTTTAGCTTTCACAACTAGTTTGCTCGAAGTTCCTGTGCTGCCCACTGTCAGATCCGATATTGAAATAAAATATAGACGCTCTGTACCGGAAAATGTCAAGCATTGGAGGGTATTTGAGGATGAGCAGGAGATCAAAAAGTTTCTTCAATTCGTTGATGACTTTTCTGCATTTCACATAGATGAGGATCCTGCCATTGAAGGGGAACCCGACCGTCACCCTGGAGGGTTTTTGAATAAAATTGTTGACCACTAGATTATCCAGCTACCAAGCAATCACATACCAAAAGGAATAATCCCATTAGAAAGGTTGTTCGATGGGAATGATGTGGCAGTAAAGGGTAGAGTTTCAGGTGACGAGGCTGACACAACTGAGTGAAACATAGGCACACTAGAGGAGCCTAAGTTTGTCAAATTGTCAAGGAGTTTGACCGAGGAGCAGAGGACCAAATATACTGAGCTGTTGAAGGAGTTTTTTGATGTGTTTGCATGGACCTATGAGGACCTCAAGACATATGACACATCAATCATTGAGCACAAGATCCCACTGAAAGAAGGGGATAAGCCGTTCAAGTAGAAGCTGAGACAGATAAATCCCATGCTGCTACCTGTCATGGAGAAGGAGGTGAAGAAGCTACTAGATGCCCAAATCATTTTCCCCTTGAGATATTCTGACTGGGTGGCCAATTTGGTCCTAGTAAGAAAGAAAAGTGGCGAAATCAGACTCTATGTTGATTTCAGAAACCTGAATAGGATCTCAAGGAAAGATAATTATCCCCTGCCCAACATGGAGCACATACTGCAGAGGGTGACTGGTGCATCTAGAATATCCATGATTGACGATTTCTCTGGTTACAATCAGATATCAGTCATGCCTGAGGACAGAGAAAAAACAACCTTCACCACTCCTTGGGGCACATTCATGTATGCCAAAATGCCTTTTGGGTTGATGAATGCAGGAGCCATGTTTCAGCGAGCCATGGATATATCCTTCATCGGGGAGAAACATAAGTTTGTGGTGATCTACCTAGATGACATAACAGTCTTCTCCAAGACTGATAAAGAGCACCGCTGCCACTTGAAGAAGGTTTTCCTGAAGTGTCGGAGGTATGGCCTATCTTTAAACCCCAAGAAATCGTTGTTTTCTATGAAGGAGGGGAAGCTGTTGGGCCATATAGTATTAGCAGAAGGGGTGAGAATTGATCCTAACAGGGTGGAAGCAATTCAGACCCTGTCACTTCCTAGATCTAAGAAAGAGGTTCAGACATTTTTGGGGAGGATTAATTTTCTAAGGAGATTCATCTCAAATTTTGCCGAGCTAGTGAGACACATCACAACCATGCTCAGAAAGGGAAATGAAGTAAAATGGACCTCTGAACCCGGAGAATCTTTTGTCCAAATAAAGAAGGCATTGACTGAGGCACCTGTGCTAATCAATCCCAATTATTCCAGAGATTTTCTGATATTTTCTTTTGCTTCCTGTGATACAGTAGCGACAATTTTGTTGCAAAAAAATGATCAAGGACAAGAGCAGCCCATTGATTTCTACAGCAAGGCATTGAGAGACGCAGAACTCCGATACGATATCATGGAGAAGCATGCCTATGCCCTGGTGAAGGCTCTTAAATCTTTCAGAATCTATGTATTGCACTCAAAAATCACTGCATATGTCCCTTCAACCTCTGTGAAGGAAATTCTTATACAACCTGACATAGACGGGAGGCGAGGAAAATGGATCACCAAGATCCTAGAATTTGATCTAGAGATTAAGCCCACCAAGTTGATAAAGGGGCAGGGTTTGGCCAAGCTGCTGGCTGAATCCATCTGCAAGGCTTTGGGAATTAACTTCATCAATGAGCAAGCTGAGCCATCCAACAAGCAGTTTCAGGGCGCCCTATCACTAGCATCATGCCCCTGGTACAAGGATATCTTGTACTTTCTGCAAGAATTAAAGCCCCCTGATGGATTGGGAAAAAGTAAGGCCGGGGCCTTAAAGCTCAAAGCGGTCAGGTATTTCCTCGTTGACCAAACCTTGTATTGGAAAGATCCTCTGGGGGTATTACTAAGGTGTCTGGACCAGTAGCAAGCCCGGAAGGTTATGTTCGACTTCCATTGCAGTCTCTATGGAGGTCATCATTTTTGGAAGACCACGGCTCACAAGATCCTCCAAGATGGGTATTATTGGCCCATCTTGTTTCTTGATGTCTGCAGAGAGATCAGAGCGTGCATCAAGTGCCAGAAGTTCTCAGGAAATCAGCAACTCAAATCTCTGCCATTAAAGCCTATAGTAGTTTCGGCACCCTTTCAGCAGTGGGGGTTGGACTTTATCGGAGAAATTCATCCTCCCTCAAGTGGCCAACACAGATGGATTCTGACTGCAACCGACTATTTCACCAAATGGATAGAAGCTGTCCCTACCAGAATCACTTCTCACAAAGTAATTATCAGCTTCCTGGAAGATATCATAGCTAGGTTTGGTTGCCCTAGCAAAATCGTCACCGACAATGCCTCCCCATTTCGGTCTGAGCCTCTGGTCAAGTTCTGTGAACAGTTTGAGATTTCACTGCTTCATTCTACTCCCTATTATCCTCAAGGAAACGGACCGGCAGAGTCCTCCAATAAAAGTCTGATCAAGCTCATTAAGAAGCTACTGGAGGACAATAAAAGATCCTGGGACTCAAAGCTCAAATTTGCTCTCTGGGATGATCAGGTGACAACCAAGAAATCCCTGGGCATCTCTCCTTTCCAACTTGTTTATGGAATAGAGGCCATTTTCCCTATTCAACTCGCCTTATCTGTGGCAAATTTCCTCCAGGACCTTGAAGGAGAACCCAATCATGTGATCAGAAGGATTCATCAGATGGTGGAAGTGCAGCATATCAGAGAACAAGTCATGAATAGGGCCTACAATCATCAATAGAAGATCAAGCAGGCTTTTGATAGGAAGAGCAAAAAGAAAGAATTTGAGCAGGGTGATCTGGTGCTCAAATGGGATGCACCCAGGCAGGAAAAGGGAAAACACAGTAAATTTGATGCCCTCTGGTTCGGGCATTTCAAGATCCTTGAAGTATTTTCAAACAACACTTACAGGTTGCAGGATCTGGAAGGCAAAGAAGCTTTTAGCAGCCCAGTAAATGGGCATTTCTTAAAAAAATGTTTTCTGTGAGCCACAGTCGGCTCTTTTTGTTTTGTTTTGTAAATATTGTTTCTGTTTTCGGCCTAATAAATGACTCCATAGCCCAACAAGCAAAGGCACTGAATCTGCAAAAGATTTCTTAGAGCATCACATGGACGACTCTATCCCCCATGGAGCCAAATGTTAGCGATATTTCTGGTAATGGGGTAAAATGCGAAAGTATGGGTTAAAAACCCACTTATCCTAAGTTTTGAATGCTAATGCGCCCATGGTAAGCGAAAAGCAAGTACGAGCGGTAGCGGTTCACGGGCCCGGATCAATGGTGCATATGAGATTCTGGACCCCCCCCGCCTTTCTACCTTTAAGAAGAGGGGGGGGGTTCCGGAATTGGGTGCGCATCTCTTCAACGGTCCCGATCGGGGCACCTGGATCAACGGCGATAAAGGAAATTCCAGACCCCCCTGCCTTTCTACCTTTAAGCGGAGGGGGGGGGTCTGGAATTAGGCACGCAGCTTTCTGACGGCCAAGATCAGTGCGCTCGGATCAACGACACTTGGAAAATCCCTTCCTTCTCAGCTGCTCTATGTTTAGCCAGCGTGGACCCTTCTCCCGTTATGTCATTTTCCAGAGCCATCTTTCCCCTTCCGCCGTGTGTCATCTGTCCTTCTCCACTCTTTAGTCCGGGTGGTCCTTTCCCCATCTCATCATCCACTCACCACCTGCCACGTGTTCCATTCCCTCCACGTCAGTCTCTCGCTAAAAGCAAGCCCATCATATCTCGTCTCCTGCCCCCCTTCGCCTGTTGTCTTCCGCCATATGTCTTCCTCTGTCGCCCTTCTCACATCTCACCACTTCTTTCACACCATCATAGTTTCGATGCCATCACTCCTATCATGTGCCCTATCCTTCGCACTGGCCTCCACACCTATTCGTCAAGTCATTCAGTTATTCTAGGTGGTAGCGTGAGGAGTCTTCTGCATCCCAAAATGATGAGCTGGCTGGGTCATCCTCAATCCCCATGAAGCAGCTATTGAGGCGGTTGGTGGTGGTTAGACATTGTCTCCGCCATAATGGGAAAGTCCAGCAATGAATTAAAGGCACGTCGATTCACCGATGAAACTATCAGAAGATCGATCGCGTCTGCCATAAGTTGCACGACCATTCAAAGATTGCAGCTGCAGATTGTCAGAATCCATGCAGATGCAAATCTTTCAATGTAACGTCTCGATTTTGTTGTTGTTGTTGTTTTGAGTATATGTACGTGTTTTCTCCATTTTTGTATCTATCGATGGTAGAGCGAAGCTCCCGACTGTAAAGTTTTAACAACCATTCTGGTTTCTGGGTTATGCATCTGTGTTTGAGATTTCTTGTTTTATGACAAACAATTTTCCTTTTCCATCTATGTTTCGTCTCATACTAGGGAATTCATGATCGAATGATTCGCTTGAATTGTTGCAGTTTCATTATGATAAAGGATTTTTCGTTACATTACTGTACTCTCTGGTCTTCTTTGTTTGAATGTAAGAGGATCTTGCGTTTGGGTGCTTTCTTCTCCAGTTTGTTAGAAACCTGATGTTTTTGACATACCTTTGCACTCTTCTCATACAAGTCTTCCCACTGCTCACCCTTATTACAACTCACTGTTTGGAGTTTCTCTAAGACCTCACTCGCCCATGCATGCCTGGCCTAGACGATATCGTTCTGAGTTCACTTCCATTTTATCACCCTCTTACAAACAAATCATGACATTAAACTGATGGGTGTTAGGCTCAGCTCCTGCAAGCAATCCAGGAGTGACTTCTGACGTTAACAATGTCTGAGCGATTTATCTCCATCCAAAGCCAGAACGCTAAAACTGCATGCGGTAAAATAATGTGTATCTGAGGGTAAATTGTTTTGGAAGGGTCCACTTGGCTTCCTATTGGTTTGTTTGGTTGAATCTTAAACAGAGGAGGTCATAAGAAAATTCCACGAAGGAGTGTGTGGGGGACATCACGCTTGGAGAGAGACAACTTATAAAATCCCGAGGGCAGGGTATTATTGGCCTAAACTTTTCTCAAATGTAAATGCCAAAGTCAGGGCTTGCAACCCTTGCCAACTGTTTGCAGGAAAGCAAAAAAACCCGGCATTACCTTTAGTTCCAGTCAGAACAGAGGCTCCTTTTCAGCAGTGGGGACTAGATTTTATAGGCGAAATTAATCCCCATTCCAGCACTCAACATAAATGGATCCTAAACACCACAGATTACTTTACTAAATGGGTAGAGGCTATTCCAACCAGGAGGGCTACAGATTCTATGGTAATAGATTTCCTAGAAGAAAATATTTTATCTAGATTCGGCTTCCCCTGAAAGATAGTAACAGATAATGCCCAGGCTTTTAAATCTATGGCTATGATCAGTTTTTTCCAAAAACACAATATTGTACTCGGCCATTCTACGACATATTATCCCCAAGGAAATGGACTGGCCGAGTCTTCGAACAAAAGTCTGATCAACATAATTAAGAAAGTGTTGAACGATAACAAGAGATCTTGTCAGGTACATTTAAAATAAGCACTATGGGCAAATCGGATTGGCACGGAAAAATCCATCGGCATTTCTCCTTTCCAGATGGTATATGAGACTGACGTGGTATTACCCATAAACTTGGCACTTCCCGTAATGCAACTATGGAAAGATGACAAAGAAGAACCAAACCACATCACAAGGAGAATAAATCAGCTAATCGAAGTACAACAACATAGGGTCGAAGTGGACGAAAGATTGCAAAAATATCAAGATGACATGAAAACATTACTTGACCGTAAGACAAAGGACAGAGAGTTTCTTCGGGGTGATTTGGTCTTAAGATGGGATGCTAGCAAGGAAGATTCGGTGAAACACGGTAAATTCAATCATATTTGGTATGAACCATTTAGAGTTGCAACTTCTGAAGGAAAAAATTCATTTTTATTAGAAAATTTGGATGGTAAAATTTTCAACGCCCTTGTCAACGAGTGTTATCTAAAACACTACATGAAATAATTGATTCCCAAAATATTTCCATTGCATATACCGGTTTGTATTTGCTTTCTATTTCATGATTCCCTTGAGGTAAGTTTTCATTTTTAATTAATTAGGTCAGTATAAATAGAGATATGCAATTTTCAAATACATTCAACTCTTTTAAGGGACACTCTTCGTGTTTACAGGATTTTGGCCTGCGACCTAAACGAGCAAAAGGAGAAAATGAAAATTCATGTATCAGAGGCTGAATTCGCCGAAAACAGATGATAGAAAAGGTTTTCGGTTGTTTCAAAATGGTAAGGTAAAGGTATGAACTCCTGAGAATTCTTTTCTTTAAGAAAGAAAAGGTCTCCTAAGTGTCGTAAAGGTCCCATCAATCTCATGTTTTCGTTTAGTTGTTATTAAAAAGAACAATTGATTTCTCTAGTTCCTAAGAAGCTAACTTAAAACAAAGATAGGTGATATTTAAGTAAAGCATCTCTGGGAAAGGGTTTTCAAAAAATGGTTTTAATTTTCGACCCCTGCTCCTCAATGTACAAAAATCTGTCTGTCACCTTTCTTCTGGTCTTCACTTTTATCTTCTTAAAAAGCCAAGTACCTTTCCGGATTTATATACATAGGGGGAAGATATTATGTTTTGACTTTGAAAGATGTAAAGCGTATTTTGGAAAGGAAGTTGGTCTTCATAACTCCTCAGTCTCTTACTAAGAAAGTTATGTGTAAGGAAATCTTGACTATTCTGGGATTTTCAACAGTTTCGAAGGATTGAGGCTTGATCTAACAAAAACCCCTAGAAATGATTTTTCCCCTTTTTTCCTGTGGGTTAAGGTGTGGTGAAGGTTAAGGGAAGGTTGGTACCAAGAAATCAAAGTAAGTTAACAGACGTCCATTGCCAAATATTATACAAACATCACCCCTCATACAAACTGATTGCCTCCACTTCGTGTTCTAAAAAGAAATTTATAAGACAGATGGTGAAAAGAAAGTCATATCTAATTGTACATATAGTCTGAAGAGACAATGAAAGGAAATTCAGAAATGATTGCCCTCGTCTCAACATTGAAATGCATAAATATATTCTGAAGTGGTGAAAGGAAATTCAGCAAAAAAGGGGCAGATAACTTCACCGGGGTACTGAACAGGCCCACTAGAAGTGAAGCAATATATGAGATGTCTATAAGGCTGTTATACATGATTTTCACTCTACTCTGGTAATCAACTTTCTCGAGACTGGATCCACATCCTAAGTCCGTACGGGACTCCCCGATTAAAAACATGTAATAAATTTCGTTGGATGCAAGCCAAAAGTTACAAGATGTGTTGGATTTATTAGAATTGTTTTGATTTGTCTTAATGTAGACCTAAATTCAATAAAGAGAAAGAGAAAGTCATGAAAGGGACTGTAGCTGAGTATGAAACATAGTGAGTATTTAAAAGATTTGCAGAAGTAAAAGACAAGATCTCTTCTTCCCTCTGTTTATCTTTTCCCAAAGGGAAGTTTAGCAGAAGTGAAGCAAATGACTCCATTTACCCAACACAGGCACATGGTCTACTGTCCTTCCTGTCTTGCAAGAAGACGGGATCCCTAGTTGGAGTCTGTGTTGGAGCCGCCTTTTTCAACTGGTTTAAATGTATTTTTTAAAGTCAAATGTTGGTTTTTGAGTTCTTTTTTGCTTAATGACATTTACCTACTAAAAATCTGAGTAGTCTCAACATGCGAAATAGTGAAGGATGTTATGTTTCATAACTTACCACTTTTTATCATTAAACGAAAGTTTTTACTTTTGGTACCTTGGAATATCACTCTTCAGGAGTCACAAGTCACAAGATTTACAAACCCTGATGTGCAAGGTCGCGAAAAGTTTTAAAATCTTACCTCAGGTGAAAGTCAAGAGCAAAATTCTTTAAACCCCAATCAAGTGTTGTCGGGACTTTGCATCTCGGCGTTCACCCTCTCCTAAAACATTATCATCATAACTTTGAAAGACGAAGCCGCAGGACTTTTACATAAGTAACCCGGGTTAGTGTCAGGGTCGATTAGTTTTGACGATGGTTATAGTCTATCGGGATTTCACGACTTGGAATACGTTCCTCCCGGAAACTATACCTTTTGAACCCCGAGTGGTGAAGTCGCGATATTGCTCAAACATGATTAATTAAAACGCTTAATCCGATTTACCTTGTGGTTTAAATAAATCACATCATAGTGATCTCGAGATTTCATGACTCGGCTAGCATTCCTCCCAGAAACTATACCCTCGAAGCCCCGAGCCATGAAGTCGCGATATAAATTAAAACATGATTAATTAAACACTTAATCCTGGTTACATTCTTACTTAATGAAATCTAATCATCGCGATCTCGGGTTTTAGAGGCTCGAAAGGTTAGAGTGAAAACTCCTGATACGACGAACGCCGAAAGGTTGATTAAAGTTTAAGTAAGCTTAATAAAAAGAGCTAAGCTAGCTTAATCAGTGTTCAATACAAATAATAATATGCACAGTCTACGAGGTAATTTTAATTTTCCTTGCGCCAAGTTGTGTCACAAGCCGTTGAAATTTATGGCACTAATTGGAAATGAGGCGAAACGACAAGTAAGGATAGGGTGTTTATTGCTAAATCTGTCTCTAAATATGATTTGACCATTCTGTTCATAAAGACACCAAGATTTTAAATGATCGAAGATATAGATATTTTTCCTTTCTGTTCTATTCATAAAGCTCATTTCTATCCTGCGTAGATAAGTTTTTCTCAGCAAGATGATCTTTGTATGTATATGCATTTTTATTACAGGAGAGCTAAGTCACAATCTTCTGTCATGGCCCCGTGAAAAGCGTCCAAGACAAGTGCTGAGATTTCGGTACAAGGCTCCGATAATGTTTCAGATACTTCACCTCGAAGTGTTGATTCCATACGAACCTGGTCATACATATCATAGGTTTTGCAATCAGATTTGGTGAACTATTCAGACGATTTCAGTGACAACGAGAAAGACAACATGACTACCAAATACAAGAGTCCAGGCAGAGATGCAAAAAGTAGTGGCCAGACCACGTCTTCTGCCTTACTATGACATGATTCGATGGGTGCTAGATCATGTAGATATCCCTACCAAAACCATCATCAGTGAGAAAAAGGTCACTGTTGGGACCTTTAGACCAGAAAACTTACAGGTGATGTACAAGTTACCACCCACATTGAACTTCACATACAATGTAGAGTTTCTAGAGGATTTTAAGCAGAAGGAATGCGAGCAATACAGGAAAATCTTATCTGATTTGATCAAGTATTGGGTCTCACACCCAGCTAAGTTCAGAGCAGATAGAAACAGAATTTATTCCATATCTTATTTGGAACCACAGTTCAAATACATAGAGATGATGACCTGTAGATTGTACGGGAGGGAAGACACCACACATTTTTTCCTCCCATGGGTGCCTTTGATACATATAGTAGTAGAAGGTTATTCTTTCGACTGGGCCAAACTGTTATCAGATAGTCTGACCAGTCGGATTACAGAATATCGGACGCAGAGGGCAAGCGGGAAAGTCGCCTCATTTTTTATGTCTACATACATCATGGACGCCATGTGTTCCATGACACCTTATCCCTTAATGAGTTGGAGTTGGGATCCATCGGAGACTGAGCCTATCCATGTATATCATTCTAACCTTTGGGAGGATAAGGCCTCAGATTTTATATATGAAATCTTCAATTGGGTAATGGTACCGATGCATGTCGCCATATTCGATAATCCACCACCCCAGATCTCAGATAGCATTGCGGCCAATTTGAGCAGGGTGGCCAACTGATACATGGAGGAAGAGTTTTCATACATTAGGGTTTTTGACGCTTCTGTCCCTCCACACACTCTACCATTATTTATACCTGATAGGTTGGCCTTTCGTGAGATTTCCATGCAAACCGTGATTGGTGGCATAAGTAAAGAGCTGAAGGGGTTTTCAAAGAAGGTATGGCCACCTTTCCCCATTCATTTAAACACCTATTCTTTATTATATTTTGGGCATGCAAAGGCCGAGGCAGCAGCCTTAAAAGATATAAAATTAGTCCATATTGAATTCAAGAAACACGACCCACATAGGGTCGTGAGTAATCACTTGGCTAGTTGTGGCCTTAAAAGTTTCGAGCATGAGAATTCGCTTCATGATGATATTTTCCGAGGCACGAGATCGTATGCCGAGGTTTTGGCTTGGATACAATCCCTATCACCCGAAGAGAGGGCCGATGTTTTCAAATTCCAAGAACATAGGTGGAGTTGCCTTCCCCCACTATTACGGGGCAAGAATCCAACGACCGTAGAGGTGCAAAAGATTAAAGCCGAAGGATCCAAAGATTCAACACCCGGCCAAGAAGAACAACAGGATAAAGAGGAGAAAACTGGGGGGCGGAAATAGGAAGGTGAGGCTTCTGATCCTCCAAGTGAGCCAACTTTGGTCATTACTCTAGGGAAATCATCTAAACAAGTCAGTAATCCCATTGTTTCTGTTACTCCCTTGTAGTCGAAAAAGGGAATACCAGACACAGGTTGGATTTTTGGTGAAGAATTAACACCCATATCAGTGGAAGAGCTACCTCCGAATGAATTCTTCTTTGATAAGAAGAGAAAGGCTATCATAAGACAAGAACTCTACCAAGAGGCAAGTACTGTATCCAAGAAATTAAAATTATAACCGATGGAAGAACCATGAAGAAAGAAGAATTTGTAACGCAAATAGCAGGAACATTGGGTGCTTTTACTACGACAAACCAATATTCAGTCGGGACCCTAAAAGATCAGCTGAAGTGAAAAAATAATCTAATGAAGACATTAGAGGCTAAACTAGCTACAATAGAGGCTGCTACCAGATCAGGCGAATGCAACTTTGGAGCAAGCTAGAGTAGATGGTCAAAATGAAATAGAGCGGCTCAAAGTTGATTTTGAACAGACACAACTGATGGTTCATACAAGTCATATACAGATAGTCCAACAAGGAGAATTGATAGAGCATCTTCAGGCCAAATTAGAGTTAGCCGAAAGCCAGGTAATCAATATCAGGATATTTCAATCCCAAGCAATAGAAATCAGAAAAAGGTTATCGGCGGTGCAACAAGGTCTGCTTGTTAAAGTAGAAACGATTCAAAGTAGTTGCCAACTCATTGATCAGATATTGGAGAACCTCTCTCTCAGAGAAAGGGAAGTCGGAGCGGCTTGGGTTTCATTCCAGGAGGTTATTATAGCCACAACGAGAAAGGAAATAAGCAGTAGTTCCAGTTTTCCCATCTCAGAGCAGACCAGGGGCAATATCTTGTTGAAAGAATGGGAGCGAAATATATCTAAAGGAAGACAACAAGCTAAGGAGATAAGAAAATCTTGTGAAGAAACTTTTGGTTTGTTAAATGGGATGTGGTTGGGTTCTGATGGTGAAAGTAGAATTGAGATACTGGGTTAGATCAATACAACCAAATATTTGCTAAATATCAAGGAAAATGAAGAAAGAGAATTAGTCGAAATTTCACAAATAACCCAGACATACATAGTTCAAATAGATAAATGGCTAATTAAACCAAGTATATTATTATGTTCTATCAGCGCCAAAGACCAACAGGTGGAAGGAAAGTTGCCACGATTGGTGAAAGATTGTTATGTTTTTGAGGCCAATAACCAAGCAGAACCTTCTAAGCTGATATCACAGTTGGTGGAGAAGTGCGTTATTTGCACGGAGAAGGCAAAAAGGCAGGTTTCTGGTACCAAATGAGGATAGAGATAAATAAACGAAACATTTTAACTCCTTTGATTGTAACCGAAAACCTCTGGAATGATTGAGATTCCAACATAAAAAAATCTGTATAAATATACATTTTGTAGAAAGAAAAAAGGCTGACCTTTTTGGTCAATTGTAAGAGAGGCTATCTTCTTTTTGAGAATTAATACAAAGCAATTTGGAGAATCCTGATTCTGTCAAGACTGTGTTATGAGTTTGTTTTCTTTGTTATTCATATTCAATTTTATTTCGCTTATATACATCTGATGAATGTTGCACTGCAATTTAGTAAAACTTCTACTGTGGTGGTTAAATTTTATTCATCTATATCGCTTACAATTTTTCCTCTGTATCGGCTAAAAGCAGATACAAGCCCTGTGAACCTTTAAGTTGTCATATTTTATTCTTCGTCAGATTCCTTCTTAGTCTATTTTCTTCCTCTGTTTAAGGAGTGATATTCTCCCTTGATAGGAGCCTTACTTTATAAACAACTAAATGTTTTTCTCATATTTCACACACTATTTATTTCAAATATAACACAGTTATGGAAAAAGGCCTTTGGTTTGCATTTTTTCCTTAACATTAATTTCAAAGTTCTCTTTATAAGATCAAATTGATACAGCATAAAAACTTTCAGATTTCTTTTAAATTTTTTTGTTCCTCTATGACTGTCCCCATTGTAAGACAACCTAATATTGAACCCGTTTTATCGGACCAAACCCATATCTCTTTAAATATCTTTGATATTATACTTAAAATAGCCACCACCCGGGTAGAAATTGAATGTTCATGGACTGAAATTGAACGTGATATAAACATCCAGGAACAGTTGGAAGCTAGACAACGACAACCTAGAAATCAACCCTAGCTTCCTTTCCTGAAGTTATACTCTCCTCCCTTTTTACACCTTACTAACTTTCAGATGCATAGACCCTGTAATTTTTAAAGCCTTAAGTACAGATTCTGAAACAACATACACAAAGGCTCCCTGGCCTCAAAATCTCATGCACTTAAGTTTGTTGCGTGCGATATCCTGAAATGTGCACACTTCATTATTTTAGTGTGCAGTACATGTGCGCACTATACCATGGAAGGTGCATACAAAAACGATATCAAACAACTCACCAACTTAAGTACATTTGGATTTACTTTTACAGTTGGGGTTCGGCCTAGGGGTCTTACAAGACCTCTTTCTAAGTCATGTGGATGAGGTGTCATGGATGGGGGGGGAATTTTTGGGCATGGGGTTCATGACATACAATGGGTTGTAGTGTCTAATTGATGGTTTCCTTTGTAGAGGGTCTGTTGCACCTTCTTTTTCAATGCATACTTTTTCCAAGCCCATTGATTGCCATTAATTAATTAAGGTCCAAACATTGGGTACTCCCTAGGGTGAATCGATTAGCTTGGGGGGGAAGTACCAAAGTGTCACTTGAAGGGAGAAGTACACATAGTTCCATGAGGGTATAATCTAGATCCTCTATTTACACTTAACTTATGTGGGACATTCAAACATCTACGACTGAGATTGAATCTCGTTTTCCACCTTGGTCACTTCTACCACAATGTACCTGTCTCCTGATGTGACATGTGGCTCAATATCCACTCAACACATGGAACCATCATGCCACGCCATATCACCATAGGGTGCATAGGATCACTTGAACATAAATTGACATTTGTCCATTTCCTATAAACTGATTATGATATTTAATTAATATTGTCTTAAAATACCGCTCCTCAACATTTATTTAGTTAATCCTCATTAGTGATAATTATTCTCCTCAAACTAATTACCCCCCCTTCATAATTACATTGTTATTTATCCTAGTAATTCATTTAAATACCACCCTTGTAACTATTATCTTATACTCCAATGAACTATATTATAAAATAAATTATATTATGTTCTAATAT
>ML787751.1:135206-171302 GCA_009831015.1 Picea engelmannii | reverse complement strand
TCATAAGAATTCCAGAGGTGTCTCCTGTCAAACACCAAAGAAGGAAACAAGAGGTAGATAGTTTGCAAGGAGATATGAGGAAGCTCAAGCCACCTTCCTTCGATGGTGAAAGAGAAAGGGAAGATGATGTCGAAGCATGGTTTCTTGGGCTAAGGAGATGTTTTCAATTGCATAACTATTCATCAAATCTGGAAGCCAGGAATGCCACCTACCATTTACATGGGAAAGATGCAATGTGGTGGGACCAACTTAAGAAAGTGGAACATGTTAATGAAAGTAGGATCACTTGGAAGTAGTTCAAGACGTACTTCCAGAAGGAGTACCTCTAAGAGAATTTCTATGAGAAGAAAATGCAAGAGTTCTTTGAACTCAGGTTGGGAAGCATGACTATGGCAGAGTACGAGAAGAAGTTCTTGGGATTGTTAAACTATGTCAAGTTCATTGGTGACAAGAAGGTGAAAATACAGAGATTTCTAAGTGGACTGCCAGCCTTTAAGGAAAATATCAAGTATGATGAACCCAAGACCTTGACTGAGGCCATCAGGAAGGATAAATACTTGTATGAGCAAGGCCAGGGAAGATAATCCTTGCATAAATATTGGAAGGACAAGAAAAATGCGAAGTCTGATCAAAGGAGGAAAGGATTCAAACCTTCCTTCAATAGGAATGAGACTCATAGAAATCGTCAAGATCAGTATGCTAAGGGAGATTTCAAGAAGGAAGATTCCTTGGGAAAAAGGGGAAGACCACCAATACAATGTTGGGGATGCAAGGAAGATCACTTGTACAAGGATTTCCCACATAGAAAGGATAGAGTGAAGGCTGTGCACAACTTCCAAGAGGCTACAACAGTCGAAGATATGGGAAGAATCTATGCAAATTTAGACGATCGACAAGCAGAGTACCAATCCAATATGATCGAGGTGGAAGGTAAGATCATAAATTAACATGTTTCTATTTTTATCGATTCAGGAGCAAGTCATTGCTACATTGATCCTAAGATAGTGGATACATTACATTTGGAGAAAAGTAAACTTGGAAAAGAAATTTTGGTTCAGTTAGCCACTAGACCCAAAAGAAGAATCCATGATATGGTGAGAAGATGTTCCATAAGTCTTAATGGCGTAAATAGTAGTATTGATCTAAATATCATACCATTGGGGTCTTATGATATTCTGATTGGAATGGATTGGTTGGACAATCATCATGCTATCCTCGATTGTCATAATAAGACATGTACATGTCTTGATGGAAATGGAAAACAGAGCACTGTGAAAGGAATTCCAAGATCCATATCTATAAGGGAGATTTCAACCTTATAGCTAAAAAGATGTTTTAGTAAGGGATGTCAATTGTATGCAATTCATGTGGAAGAGCCAGATAATACAAAGGGTCTAAGCCTCAAATATTTCTCGGTACTATAGGAATTTGAAGTTGTATTCCAAGAAATACCCGGATTGCCACCAAGAAGGGAGATAGATTTTTCAATTGATTTAGTGCCAGGAGTTTCCTCGGTGTCAAAAACACCTTATAGAATGAGCACACTAGAGTAAAAATTATTACAAATGAAGTTGGAGTAATTGTTGAAGAAAGGGTACATATGTCCAAGTGTTTCACCTTGGGGGGCACCAGTACTTTTTGTCAAAAAGAAGGATGGAACCTTGACATTGTGTATTGACTTCCGACAACTGAACAAGTACACTATAAAGAACACATATCCTTAAATTTTAAAAGGTATCTGT
Organism: Picea engelmannii; assembly: GCA_009831015.1. Lineage (NCBI taxonomy): Eukaryota > Viridiplantae > Streptophyta > Pinopsida > Pinales > Pinaceae > Picea > Picea engelmannii. The sequence goes on along the minus strand of ML787751.1, from coordinate 169,560 downwards.
AAGGGAAAGAAGTCCAAGGGTGGGATTGAAGGTAGAATTGCCCGGCTTGTGGGTGGTTGGGTATGTTACAAAGAAGCATATCTTTTTAGACAACTGGTATTATTATTATTATTGAGGAAGCTTAAATCATGGTATATAATTTTTGGAGATATAAGTGTCAATTATTATGAGGCATGATTGTTTCAACTGCTATTATATTTATTGTTATGATGATATGTGCATAAAGTGTGGTTATGATTATGAAGGAACAAGGGAATGATTAGAGAATTAAACAAATAAAGACATTAAAAGGGGCCCCACCTATTAGTTATTATATTTATTTATTATTTATCCTTATCATAAATATACTTGTCCTTTTATTAACTAAAGTTATTTAACTTTAGTAACTAAAAGTAGTTCAACAACTTGAAAACTACCTTTTGGAGAATAAAAGAAGGAAAGGAAGGAAAAGAAAAGTGAAAATGAGAGAGAGATATACTTTTGATAAGGTTTGATTTTGTTTTCAAGGGAGATTTCTGGTATCCATTCTTACCTTTTTGGGTTTCTTAAGAGATAAATCCTCTTGTTGAAAACAATATTATTCTAAATATGACAAAGAATAAAGGACTAATAAGAATAGACTTTTGACATGCTTCAGAAGGTCATTCATTTATCTTGGAAATCTATTTATTTTCATTAGAATTCTTGAATCAATTTTCAGTTCTGATTAAGACTATTTTGTAGAGTCAATACTTGATGAGATTGCGACTTGATTGATCCAGTACATTTCAGTCTTGGCCTTTTCTTTGAGACACAAGTTGTCTTTGTATGATTGTTAGAATTCCATCCTAGACTTCTAAGTTTGATTTTGGTACATACCCTCGCAAGGTTTGAAAATAGGGATTTGGTTGTAACTCAAAAAATCCATGATTAATAAAAATATGGTTTATTCTCACTTGAGACTTGTGTTTACTAGTTTTCAGACTGTATGTATTCTTTATTTTGTTCATTTAAATTTTATAATCATTTATACAAAAACATTTTTACATTTTTTTAGCAAAAGCACACAACTTGATAATAGCATCAGACCTAAGAACATATTTTTTGAGTGTTGATTGATAATTTTAAACATGCTATAATCCCAGGGTAACATTATTTCCTATATCACCTTATCCTAGTGAGATTAAAAAATGCTTGAGTGAGGACTTTCCATTCCTTGCATTAACATTTATTTGGCGACCATGTCGGGGAATACAATTTTACTCTCTAGTTCTTTTTGTATATTTTAATTTTTGTTAGTTGATTAATGAATTTTCCTGCCTGAAAAAAACCTAACCTAAGGTTTACTGATCAAATAAGCATTGCATTTGGTCTTTTTCATTTTATTCTTGAAATTACCCATACCCGGGAAGAACTTGAGCTTTCTTGGGAAACTGTAGCTAGGGACATTGAAATTCAAGATCAAAGAGAATCCCTTCAAAGGAAAGATCACAATAGGCCTCCTCAATAATTTTTTGTCTTATGTCCACTAATTCTCATCTAACAAGATGGTTAAGAGGTCAATCTTGTAGAATTTTGGTGAAACCTGCACAAAGAATCTAGCTAACAACAATTAGTACAAAGCTTCCAAATTGAGAGAATGAGAGAAAAGAATCAATAGAATTAGATTCACCAATGAGAGAATGATTAATTACACATGATATAGTCTACATGGCTAAGTAAAGTCACAATAGTAGTGCTCTAGAGAGATCTAGACACTCATTGACATAAATTGAAGTAATCTACCACCTAGTCCTAGTTATGATCCAAAATGGATTTGAAAAGGCCAAAAATTCAAAGTTCTCAGATTATAAAAAAAACAAATCCATCGCGTAGTGCTCGACACTTTAATTCCGGTGGTATATTTTGTTTTGAAAATGACTCCTGTATGTGAAAGTTATCACAGTCTGAATTTCCGCATAAACATAAAAAAAGTCAAACTGGTCAAAGGGTGACGTGGCAGCGTCTAAAGGTGACACGTGCAAGTGGAAAAGGCATGACACGTGGTAGTGGAATATGGTGATGTGGCAGGCACAGAGTAGTGACACGTGGTGGATTTGCAGGTGGACATGTGGCTGGTGAGTGGGTTTATGCCCCAACAATACATGCCAATGGGGGTTTGCCACGTGGCCCAATCCAATGGTGCCATGTGGCACCCTGATTAGGCCAATAGGGTCAAGTTCAAAAATTGGTTTAGATCTTTCGCCTTGTTAATCGAGCTTGAGATCTCCTTGGGAAAATGACTTCCAACATATATGATAACCAACTTACCATTCATGTTCCTTGTTATATGTCGTGGCAATTTGTATTTAAAAATTTGATATGTGGAGATTTTTCCATATATTATAGGATCTAAATCCCATATAAAACACACCACATATTTAACCATACATTATATGGTTTATTTACCATATATTTTCTCCATTTTCAAAGGGATAAGCCACGACATAATATATGGTATTCTTTTATGACATTTAAGCGGGTCAAAGCTCATAAAAATTAGAGACTCGAATCATATTCTAAAGTGGGTTTGTTAAACCATATTATATGGTTTGCTAATCCATTTAAAAAGGTGCGCCATTCCATAACTCATGCCACAAAATCATTATTATATCATTTTAAACCCAAATTCGATGCATATTTGATGCCCAAAAAGGCGGGTTGTTGGGATTCTATCCCATGACCACCACTTATTTAACCAAAAGATTTACCATTGCACCAAAGATCAAATTTATGCAAAATAGTGCAGAACAATGGGTTTTATTGCAGAGAATCCAACGAACTGGCCAATCTATGCATGCCATTTTTGGGAGCTACGCTCAACTTTTTTTGTTTTCGTCTATTGCATTGGGTTATTGAGACAAAGAAAAACAAAACTGAGTCAATTATGGATCCAATTGATGTAATTTTGATGTATATTTTGAGCATTTACGATTAATAAAGAAGCCTACCCCAATGAAGACAAAGGCCCATAAACGTAGGCAAGTTTTCCGAACTCCGTTATCAACTTTTGGTGTTCTAATATGCTTATGGTTTGTTGTATTTAATTCTTCTGTGCTACAAATTATCTTCTTAAGCTTATTCTCCTTCTTATTAAGTATTAAATGGTAAAATTTTACATGCAACGTACTTAACCAAAGTCATTTAAAAGATCATTGCAGATCAATTTAATTGATCAATGCAATCATCAGTTAACTGAGTCACACGTGTGGAAGTGAGAGAAACACATGCAACTGTTGGTGATAAAATCGAAGTTGTCATGCATGAGTGAATTCCACTATTCTAGGTAAGTGTAACTGACTCTGAATTGAATATGAGCACCCTATTTTGTAGGGAAATATTCTCTAGAGAGAATATTCTCATCTAAGGAAGCATTCTCAAGATTGGACTGTCAATATTAGAAAAATAATTACCTAGTTGAGTGTATAATATCTCCAACACCCCCTCTGAACACTAGTAGGGTGTAATATTGCACAAGTTCTAGGTTCGACAAAGCCCGACCCAAACCACAATATGGCTACAACTAAGAGAACACTTACCCACTGCCACCTTAGATAGGTATTCCCGTCACTTTAGAGATGAAGTAATCACCTCAAGGGGGGAATCTCGAGTGAACCTAGGGGAAATGAGATGGAATATGAAGAGATAATGAAGTTTCCCCCTATAGGTCAATTACGGGAGGTTAAAAGGGCTTGAAAAGAGTCTCATAGATGGTGAAATATGTACCACACTATAGAAGACCTTCCAGGAAGTGAATGTACCTTCTCGAGACACAAGGAAAACAAATATACAAGCCCAATAGTGTGTTTAACAAGAAAGTTAAGTTTGATGTCCCTAATTACAACAATAAACAATGATATATATTAGCAACACAGGATAGTGAGAGCTGCAAATAAAGTTTCTAAAAGTCTAGTTAATGATACAAGAGCTAAGCTAGATATGACTACAAGATTGAAAGAGAAAGACTTTAGCATGAAAGAAGGGCTATTATAAACAAGTAATGAAAAAATAATTATCATCCTTATGGCTATAGCACACAAGTTTTTACAAAAATGAAATCGACCACCAAAACTTGCCAAAAATCCACCCAAAAGATGCACTGAGATTGATAGATTATAGGGGCAAAATTGTAGCAGTTTTTGACGGTTGGTTTGTGAGTTATTAAGACAATTGTTTTAGGGTTTCTTAAGCCCTAATGTCTATAGATTAAATTTTATAAAAACATCAAGAAGAACTTATCCAAATGAGACTCCCTAGTGGCTCAACCAAGCATATAGAACATAGAATTGATTCCAATTTAGACAATCTCAAAATCCCTAGTTTTCACGTTAACCAATGGATGCTTTTATTTCTCCAATGCAATTAGATTAGTGCCTTTATCTATTGTGTTATGGATTCAAATAAAAAAAGATCTATCAATTCTTTCTCCTTGTAGTTGTAATCCCTTTTACTCCCCAAGGAAAGTGAGGCTAACTAGGAAGTACTAGGAGGGTGTAAACCCTTTTACTTCTCCTAGTAAAAACTTATGCAATAAATTATTCCAAGAAAAAAATGGTGGATATTGTGGGGTTGTATACCCTTATACTCCCCAAAAATTCTAGAAAATAAAACTTGTAACCAAGCAATGAAGCAACAATAAGATAGATACCTTACCTAGTCCAAGCAACAACAAGATAAACCTCCTTTTACTAAGATTAATCCACCACAAATGAAAGAGAATATATCCAAGAGAGGTAGCACAATACTTCTTCCACCAATAGAATAAATAAACCATACCAAGAGCACAAGAGAGATATATTTCCAAAATATGGCACAAATTTCAGCTAAGAGTCTTCTCACAATGGTAGAGTTATGATCCAAATGAAATAGAGTTGATCTCTATTTATACAAAATGTTATAAAACATGCTTGTCCACAAAAATTAGGGTAAAAAAATATATAAGGGGTCAACAACCCTTACCTTTCCCCTTTGCAAAAGTAATATTATTTAATTCATAGTTTTCACATAAGAGAAACCCTAAAAACAAGACGTCACCCATTTTTGGGCAATGTTTGGCACTTTTGGTCAAGTCGTTGAGTTGGAGAAGGGAGAATTAGGCCTCCAAAGGCCAATTGTCTTCAAACAAATCCTTTCTTCCATGATCCATGGGCCTCTTCCTCCAAAAAGTGCTAAATTTCCATCAAAATAGACATCACCACCACAACCTAGCCCTAGGGTCACGCCAAGCCCTCAAAATGTGACGTTTTGGCCCTTTCAAGCAATTCGTTTGGCATGTAGGGGTTGGGAAATATATTCCAAGGTGTCCTATAGGCCTCCAAAGGCATGTCATCATTATCTGGAGTGTGGGCCCTTGAAATCTAACCTGTGGGCTTCAATCCCCAAGGAATCCCAAGATAGGCTTGTTCTTTCAAAACTATCCACCAACTAGGTCATGCAAAGACAATGAATACACCCTCCAAGGATATCAAGTCAAATGCATCATGATGAGTAAATCAAATCAAGAAAAGAGCCATCTAAGCATGCACATCCAAACTACTTCATCAAAATAAACAAGTACTCAAAGACCCTATGCAATTTTTCAATTTTAGGTATGGGAAGGTTGAAACAACGACCTATTGGGTGAATCACACCTCAAGTTTAGGGGTGTTTCCCAAGTGGACCTATAACATTCCCAACATCCAACTGGGCTATGCCACATAATTGTTTTTTCAAACTGTATGCAAATTAAAACATATACACAAATAAACTCTTGAGGAACTTTATATATAAAACTTAAAACAAAAAAATACATTATGTAACTACACAGATTCAGATGAAAATAACAGTAAAAATATACATGCAACATAGACAAGAAATACCCATAAATATAAAGACAGGTATAAACCACACATAGGAAAACCCATAATAATAAACACATAATAATAATGCAACATGTAATTTAACACACAATGCACACTTATCTTGGTAAAAATATCACCAATTGTGTGCATAACTTTAATGAACCTCCCAACCTTAGACTAGGCTTCTCATCACTCTTAGTAGTGGGTCACTCCCGAGCTTGGACTAAAATCCACCCGGGTAAAGGGATTCGTAACCAGTATGATGTATCTTAGACAATAGGAAATACTTTATCACATGTGCCAACTCAAACTAACAACTTACATTCCCTCATTCCCCACATGTTGGTCCCACCCCAAGAAGTGTGCCCCGCTCACCAATCCTTTGGTTGCCCCACTTCCTTTTTGGGCTTCAACAACATGCCATACAGGAAGTCTCAGAGCCTTGTAGCTACAATTTAGCACCTTTGAGAATCAATTCCCAACAACTCTCTCACCTAAAGATATTTTCTCATGGGACTGACAACCTACCTCTTCAATCTCCCATGGGCCTGACAACCTGATTCTTCAAGTCAACTCCTAAGACAACCAAGTACAGGTATGGGTACTGGGTACAGATACAGGTACATGTACAAGAAGGTACATAGTACAACTCAATGAGTGCGTGAATGATCATGGAATGAATGAATGAATGAGAAAATGAAATAAGTCCAAACTATATGTGTGCATGTTCCCAACTTGAAACTTGTCATGTTGAGAGCTACTTTGGTCCACTTGTCCCAATCCTTAGAACTTAGGATAAAATAATTATCCATACTTTATACTTTAAGGGATATTAATATAATATTCCTTTTTAGCTTAAGCTCCCTATCTTATCCCCTTCTCCTTAACTTTTAGCCCCCCCTTTCCATCACTAGTGGAGTTTAGTACCCCATACTCTTTTATCATGGTCGGTCTATACCCAACTATATATTATATTAATGATAATACATACAAAAAAATAAATTCACCGACCTTTAGCATCTAGTCTCTCTGTCATAATTCCACTCATAAGCCTCCTAGCTTATAATAAATGGCTCACCAACCTATAAAACACATCATATACACAAAGGCTCCCTGGCCTCAAAATCATGTGCACTTAAGTTTGTTGCGTGCGGTATCCTAGAATGTGCACACTTCATCATGTGCGCATTATACCATGGAAGGTGCATACAAAAATGATATCAAACAACTCACCAACTTAAGTACATTTTCATTTACATTTACAGTTTGGGTCTGGACTAGGGGTATTACAATCCCCTCCCCTTATTTATACATTGTCCTCAGTGCATTATGTACACATATACAACCAAATTTTAAAAAATATTCAAAAACATGCGAGTATTCTTTGCACATTGCATCCTCATGCTCCCAAGTAGCATCCTCAGGACTGTACCAGGTCCATTGGACCTTTACAATTCCCATGGCTCAATTCCAAAGATATTTTTATTTTTCAGTCCAGAATGCATACCATATGCACTTGGATAACACCTTCTTGATCCACCTGAATCACATTCCAATCAATTACATGATTAGCATCAGGTATATATTTCTTGAGCAATGATACATGGAATACATTATGAACAAACATAGATGCAAGAAATGAAATCATATAAGCTATTGGACCAATCCTTTCTAGGATTTCAAATGGTCCACAATATCTAGCTTCCAACTTGGAACGGTTTCCCTACTTCAATGAACTTTTGTTGGCCTTAACCTTCAAGAATACATGATCACCCACTTTAAACTCCCTGTGAGTTCTACCCTTTTTAGCATAACTTTTCTACTTGTCTTGGGCAGCCTTTAAATTATGTTTAATTTTCAACATTTTCTCTTCCATTTCCCTGAGTAATTCTGGCCCAACTACTTCTCTATATGTTGGGTTGTCCCAGCTTACCGGTGTGTTGCATTTTCTTCCATAAAGTGTCTCAAATGGGCTCATCTTTAGAGATGCTTGGTACCCATTGTTATAAGAAAACTCTACTAAGTGTGGGTAGTCTTCCCATTTTGATGGTTTATCCATCACATACATCCTCAACATATCCTCAATAACTTGATTCACCCTTTTTGTTTGTCCATCTAATTCTGGATGATAAGTTGTGCTAAAATTCAAATTTTTTCCAAATCCCTTCCAAAAATTTGATGTAAATTTTGGATCTCTTCCAGACACAATTGTCTTGGGTATACCATGTAATTGAGCAATTTATCTCATATATACATCAACAATGTTGGCTTCCTTGTGAGTGAGCTTTACTAGAATAAAGTGGTTAGCTTTAGTAAGCTTATCCACCACTAACATAATAGAATCATGTTGCTTGTTTGTTCTGGGAAGTTTGGTGATGAAATCCATTGTTACAACTTCCCATTTCCACTCAGGAACTGGTAATGGAGGTAGAAAACCAACTGGGTGTCTATGCTCATCCTTTAACTTTTGACATTCCAAACATTTGGCAATAAAATCAACAACTTCTTTCTTCATGCCTGGCCAATAATATTGGCTCTTGATATCTGCAATAGTTTTCTGATAACCTGGGTGCTCGACATAAGGTACATTATGCATTTATCTCAATATCAGATTTTTCAATTCATGGGAATTTGGTATATAAATTCTGCCCCTGTATATGAGAATTTCATCATTTTCTAGCTTATAGTCTTCAATTTTCTGCTGCAAAATACCTTGCTATAATTTTGCCACTAATTCCTTGTATTGAAAATATGACTTTGCAGCCTCTATGATTCTGTCTTTCAAATCTGATTGGTACATGATAATGGTTTTAGCATGCAACTCATGCACCCTTCTTCTAAGTGCATCAACCACTTTGTTCTCTTTCCCTTTGATATGATTGATATCAAAGTCATATTCACTGAGAAATTCTAACCACCTACTTTGCCTAGCATTTAGAGTTGGCTGATAAAATAAATATTTTAGACCATTATGTTCTGTCCTCAGCTCAAGCCTTTTCCCCATGAGGTAGTGCCTCCACTTCCTCAAGTCATGCACTATGGATGTTAACTCCAAATTATGAGTGGCATAGTTCCTTTCATGTTCCTTCAAATTCCTTGATTTATAACATACAACAAACCCATTTTGATTGAGGAATCCACCAAGTCCTTCTTTACATGCATCTGTGCATACAATGGAGTCTTCATTTGGATATGGAATCATCAAAATTGGAGCACTAGTTAATAATTTCTTCAAGTGTTGGAAACTATTTTCACAATCCAATGTCCACTAAAACTTCACACCCTGCTTTTGTAAGGAAGTGATTGAGTGTGCAATCTTTGAGAATCCTTCAATAAATATTCTATAGTAGCCTGCAAGGCCCATGAATGATATGACCTCTATCATATTCTTTGGTGTTGACCATCCTCTAATGGATTCTATCTTCTCAGGATCCACTGTTATTCCTTCCTCTGAAATGATATTCCCCAAATAATGAATTTGCTTATGATAAAATGTGCACTTGCTCAATTTGGCGTACAAATGATGCTCCTTTAATACTTGTAACACCATCCTCAAGTGTTGTTCATGCTCTTCCTCTGACTTAGAATATATAATAATTCCATCTAAAAATACAATGACATACTTATCTAAGTATTCTTTGAAAATACCATTCATTAAACAAATGAAGACAACTGGGAATTTGATAACCCAAATGGCACCATTATGAACTCATAATGACCATACCTTGTTTTGAAAGAATTCTTGTTGATGTCTTCTTCTTTAATTCTTATTTGATGATAGCCTGACCTGAGATCAATCTTGGACAATATTTTTGCATCTTTCAACTGATCAAAGAGGTCATCGATCCTTGGCAAAGGATACTTATTCTTCACAGATACCTTGTTCAACTGCCTAAAGTCAATGCAAAGTCTCAATGTTCCATCCTTTTTCTTCACAAATAAAACTAGGGTGAAACACTTGGGCGTATATACCCCTTCTTCAGGAGCTCTTCAAGTTGCATTTGCAACTCCTTCAATTTTGGTGTACTCATCCAGTAGGGAGTCTTGGATACTGGAGCTGCTCCAGGCATAAGATTTATGGAGAAATCAATGTCTCTTTTAGGGGGTAATCTTGGTATTTCCTTAAACACATCTTCAAACTCTTTTAGGACTACATAATCTTCAATATTTGGCACTCTATATTTAGGTTTTTCTTCCATATGAGCCGCAAATATTTGAAACCCTTTTTTGTAACATTTCTTCAGCTGTAATGCTGAAATTTCTATGATGGTTACTACCCTGGGAATTCCCTGCACTGTCCTTAGGTTCCCTTCCTCATCCAAGCAAGTAAATTCCTTGTTATGAAAGTCTAGTATATCATGATGTTGATCCAACCAATCCATCCCAATTAGACAGTCATATGAACCTAAAGGAAAGATGTTCAAATCTTCCCTAGTGTTCATTCCATTCATGTCCATAGGATGACTTAACCATCTCATTAAATTTTCTTTTGGCTCCGGTAGCCAACTGCACCAACCAATATTTTCCATGCTTTATTCTTGGAAAATGAAAAATTTCCACAATCTTAGGATCTATATAACTATGACTATCTCCTGAATCAATTAAAATGGAAATGGTTTGGTTGTTGATCATACCTTCCACTTCAATCATATGTGGTAGATACTCTGCTTGCTTTTTGTCTAGGGATGCATATATCCTTGATACACTTATGCCCATGTCTTCCACTGTTTCAGCTTGATGTACATTGTGAACATTCCTCACTTTTTCACCTCTATGAGGACAATCTCTAAACATATGATCTCATTTTCAACCCCAACATTGAATAGGTGGTTTACATAGCCTTTGACCCCCTGTCTCAGTCGTTATAGGTTATCTAGAAGTTGGTTGTCCTTGACGATGATTTCTGAAGAATGGTGGCTTAGTTCCCTTCTTCCTTTGATCCATCTTGAATTTATTCTTGTCTTCCCAAGATTTTTGGAAAATTGGCCTTGATTTTTGCTGATCATATAGGCATTTATCTCACCTTATGGTTTCCTCTAATGTTTTGGGATCATCATATTATATTTTGTCACTGATGAATGATGGCAATCCACTCAAATACCTATGAATATTAACTGTCTCATCCTTGATGAAAGAAAAATACTTCAACAGTTCTAAAAACCTTATTTCATATTCATCTATGGTCATACTCCCAAGCTTGAGTTCAAATAACTCTTTCATTTTCTTGTCATAGTATCTCTTAGTCAAGTATTTCTTTTCAAAATACTTCTTGAATTCCCTCCAAGTAACATTTTTCTCTTTAATGTGTTGCACCTGCACAAGCTTATCCCACCACATGGATGCCTTTCCCGTGAGTTGATACATGGAAATTCTTCCTTCTGCATGAGAAGAATAATTATGCAAATGAAAATACTTTCTCATTCCCAACATCCATGTCTTTGCATATTCATCCTTCTTGTGCTCACCATCAAATGTAGGAGGTTTGATTTTGTTCATTTCTCCTCGTAGCTCATCCACCCCAGACCTCTTATGCTTCTTGACAGGGGATGGAATTGAGTTGTTGTGTGATCTCTTATTGGAATGCCTTGGGGAGTGATGGTGATGCCTGCTAACACTTCTTGTTCTTGTTTTCTCATCAGGAGACCTGTGACTTCCTGATTTGCTTGAGCCACTCTCCTTATCCAATTTATTTTCTATTCTATTCAAGATCTATATTAACTTCATGTTGAAGTCCTCCTGCTACTCCTTGGCTCTCATAAGCATTTCATTATCATCATTATGGCTTTGGACATCCTTCTGCAAATTTTTAATGGTCTCTACCATATTCATGTTTTCATCCCTTCCTTCTCCATGTCCATTGGAGTTTCTTCTTTCAATTCCCATATGGACATCCATACCTCTTCAGTCTGTGTTGATCCTGATCTGATCTATTTTTTTTTAACTCTGCAAAACGTGTAGCCAACAAAACTTTGTGAGGTTAACTGACTCATCACTTTCATGAAAAATATGAACCATTCTGGTTCAATAATACATCTGACTTATTTCTTCTGATTTCCTGAAAATTGGCTGCCTAGATCAATTTTCTGGGTGAATAATTATATTCTATTGTCCAAGACCTTTCAAACGTCTGCTTCCATGCTCGATTATGAGTCTTGAGCATAAAGTTATGGTTATTTGCAAATTTTCCATTAATTTTTCTATTCACTCTTCAACTTGGTGCAATTATGCGCTATAATTATGCATTTTTGCACCTACTCCATTGGATTTTTAGTAGGAGCTCAATTGGGTTTCTTCATATACATATTTTGGATAGTTTGTCCCAATTTCACCTCTTTTTGGTTTCTGGGATGCTAGTTACAACATGCTGAAGTTCTAGGCCAATTAGTGTTTTTGGTCTGGAATGCTACAGGTACCTTCTTTGCCATCTTAATTTTTTTTAACATGCCCAGAAATTTAATTCATCTCTAGGAATATTTTCTATGGTTCAATATCTTTCCATAGATTGCTCATGTGCCTCAAACTGATTCCATAGCAAAACGTTATGGCCTTTTGAAGTTAGCCGGGTCTTAAAATTTACCCTCCACTGTTTTTCCGGTAACTTCCTCATAAAATCTTAGTTTGATGAATGGTTTACACCATTAGAAATCTCTCTCCGAGATCTTTTATTTGAGATGCATAGATAATGTGTACCTTGGTACATTATGTTATGAGGGTTTTTGAGTAGCTAAAAACGCTGTTTAGGGCCTCAAAATCGCGCTGCAAAAAGATGACCTTCAAACAATATAAAATGTCAGAGAAATTCACTGGTTTTCTGCTGTTGAAGACCATCAAAACGACTTCGCACGCACATATTTGATCATGTACACCCATATTTATCATGTGCAACAACACCATAAGGTAGCGCATGCTCCACGCATCTATAACCAATGTGGATCACTTCTCTATCGCGCCAATAACTGGTGTGCAACACTTTTATGTCGCACACCAATATCCACTGCACATAATATTGGTTCATGCACTAATACTTGTTGCGTGCAATTTTTGTGTCACGCGCTAATATTCCGTGCACATTTAAATCTATGCACTGCACCATGCCAAAGTTTAGTACACCCCCACCATGCACCAGTACTCTGCGTGCACCATTAACTAAACTTTCGCATGACAACATATACCCACATTGCATGCGCACCACCAACAAAATTCCTCTACGCTCTATCAATACTGTGCACACCACGTGCACCATTATTATGCGTGTTATAGCAAGATTTACCTCACCCCATGCAATCTTGCACAAACAACCTTATTCCATTTCCCTATGCAGACTTATCTTCCCTGTTGATAAAATCCAGAGACAAGAATTAATATATTTCCACATGTACGCATCTTTCACACTATACAACATGTGTATACGCAGGCTGCTCCACTACAGCTCGCATAAATTGAGATTTGTGCCAGAAAATGAATTTAATTGTCAGTTTTCCATGTCACAATAGGAGATCTCTGATCCTTGGTCTTCCATATACTGGACATGTTCCTACTCGACCCTTCAGTTCCATTTTGAAAGCTATAAATGGGCCAATTCCGAGCTATGGAAAGAGGAGAAGGAATTCAACTTTGAGAGAAAAGTTACTATGGAGAAATTATTTACTTCATATTGAGTATGCATCCCTTTGTCCTTTAAGTCTGAACACAATGTTCATCCCCCAATATCTTCCCTTATTGATTGAGAACCTCATTGCTTCTCTCTTATGAGCTTGCCTTTGGTGGAGGATTGAAGTGATGGAGGCCCAACTAGAAGGAACTTAGTTTCTTGGTTCCGAACCGTGCTGACACAGAAGTCTGTAATATTTTCACTTATGCCGATCATTTATTAATAGAAATGCTCCTTTCACGTCCAATTGATATCTTACAAATATATGAGTTATTATCCATGGGCGTATTTGTTATGCATATTAATGGATTATGCTATCTAATGTGCTAACCTTTTATATTACCACCATATGATTTCTTTTCTTGTTTGTTGAGAAATAGTTGCAGGTATATAGCTTCGGGTTCAAGTGCTCAATGGTGGACTTCATCGAACATCTTGACAAGGTAGGCCTCTTTATTATCTCCCTTGCATATTGGTTTATATAGTATATGTTTGGGATAGAGTTGATTTTTGCAGTCGTTTTTGTTTGTTGTGGTTTACCCTATACATAGAGAGATTTTCCTCGTAACGATGCGTGTGCACACCGCATGCGCCAATATTACGCATGTGCCACTCAATCTACACTGCACAATGATAAATTTAGTGCGCACATCCGAACACCGTTAATTTTCGTGGATTACCACTCTACACCGCGCAACGCCAAATTTAAGTGCGCAGACCCCACGCAAATATTTTGCGCACATTACCACTTTGCACCGCGCAGCGAAAAATTTAAGTGCGCACACCTGCATGCCAATATTTTCTGTGCATTATCACTTTGCACCGTGCAATGTCAAATTTAAGTGCACATGCCCACACAACAATATTTCCCGCACATTGCCACTCTGCACCGCGCAATGCCAAATTTTAACGCACATAGGCATGCACCCTTATTTTCCACACATCCCAAGATTTTCACTGTGCATCATGCGTTTTTAGTGCACACACCTACACACATTCATTTTTATGCACATCAATTCCTCATGAATTTCACTACAGAAATTGGGGCTTTTGCCTAACTTTTTCCCAATTTTCACTGTAGACATTCTGCAACTATGAATTTTTTTCAATTTCACCCTGATAACACCAATTCAACCTCTGCAACAACAAATTGTTGTTGGTTGACATTCTTGGAACAAATTTTTCCCAAACTCAATTCACGAATTGAGAATTTTAATCAACGAATCTTGCTCCATCTGTCATGGCTTCCCTGTAAATTCAAATTCGACCAATTCCTGGTCTGAATTTGCTATAACAAATATTAAATTAGGAATATCCCATCGCTTGGCCAAATTTCTCAATTTTCCCATGAATTTAACAACATAAACCGGGGATTTTGCCCAATTCCACGCAATTGCTTCTAGTTTTTACCATGGACGCTCTGTAACTTGAAATTGGGCCACTTCAAAATCAATTCTCTGTGAAATTTCTCTTCAACTCAACGTTCTCATCCCATCCAGGTTGAGTGTTGAAAACTGGAGCTTTGATACCATATTGTAAAATCCCCAACATCCAATTGGGCTATGCCACACAATTTGTTTTCTGAACTGTATGCAAATTAAAACATATACAAACAAAAACTCTTGCAGAACTCTATATATAAAACTTAAAATAGAAAAATACATTCTGTAACTGCACAAATTCAGACATAAATAAAAATAGACATAAACATGCAACATAGACAAGAAATACCCATAAATATAAAGATAGGTATAAACCACACACAGGAAAAACCCATAAAAATAAACACATAAATAATAATGAAACATATAACTTAACAGACAGTGGACACTTATCTTGGTAAAAATATCACCAACTACGTGGAGACCTTCCATGAACCTCCCGGCCTTAGACCATGCTGCTCATCACTCTCAGCAGTGGGTCACCCCTTAGCTAGGACTAAACTCCACATGGGTAAAGGGATTCCTTAACAGGTCGATGTATGTCAGAGAACAGGAAAGACTCCGTCATAGGTGCCAACTCAAACTAACAGCCTACAGTCTCTCATTCCCCACATACCTGCCCCACCCCAGGAA
Source organism: Picea engelmannii (assembly GCA_009831015.1). NCBI lineage: Eukaryota > Viridiplantae > Streptophyta > Pinopsida > Pinales > Pinaceae > Picea > Picea engelmannii. The sequence goes on along the minus strand of ML787751.1, from coordinate 153,976 downwards.
GTGTGCCCCTTCTCTGCTCAATAGTCCTTCGGCTACCACACTTACTTTCTGGGCTTCAACAACAGGCCGGATAGGAAGTCTTAGAGCCTTGTAGTTGCAGTTTAGCACCTTTGAGAATCAATTCCCAACAATTCTCTCACCTAGATAGATTTTCTCACAGGCCTAACAACCCACCTCTTCAATCTCCCATGGTCCTGACAACCCACTTCTTTAGTTCAGATCCTAAGCTAACCAGGTACATGTATGGGTACTGGGTATGGATACAGGTATAGGTATAGGAAGGTACATAGGACAACTCAATGAGTGCGTAAATGATTATGTAAGGAATGAATCAATGGGCAAATGAACTAAGTCCAAACTATATGTATGCATGTTCCCAACTTGACACTTGTCATGTTGAGAGCTACTTTGGTCCACTTGTCCCCATCCTTAGAACTTAGGATAAAATAATTATCCATACTTTATACTTTAAGGAATATTATATTCCTTTTTGGCTTAAGCTCCCTATCTTAGACCCTTTTCCTTAACTTTTATCCCCCTTTTCCCTCACTAGTGGAGTTTAGTACCCCATACTCTTTTATCGTGGTCGATCTACACATAACGATGTATTATATTAATGATAATACATATACAAAAATAGGCTCACTATCATTTAGCATCTAGGCTCTCTGGCCTAATTCCACTCATAAGCCTCCTAGCTTATAGTAACTGGCTCACTAGCTTATAAAACAAAACATATACACTGTTGGAGCCGCCTTTTTCAACTAGTTTAAATGTATTTTTTAAAGTCAAATGTTGGTTTTTGAGTTATTTTTCACTTCGTGACATTTACCTACTGAAAATCTCAGTAGTCTCGACATGCAAAATAGTGAAGGATTTTATGTTTCATAAATTACCACTTTTTATTGTTAAACATAAGTTTTTACTTTTGGTACCTCGGAATATCGCTCTTCGGGAGTCACAAGTCACAAGATTTACAAACCCCGATGTGCGAGGTCACGAAAAGTTTTAAAAGCTTACCTCAGGTGAAAGCTGAGAGTAAAATTCTTTAAACCCCAGTAAAGTGCTATCGGGACTTTGCATCTCGGTGTTCACCCTCTCCTAAAACATTACCGTCATAACTCCAAAAGACAAAGCCACGAGACTTTTACATAGGTAACCTGGGTTAGTGTCAGGGGTGATTAGTTTTGACCATGGTTAAAGTCTATCGGGATTTCGCGACTTGGCATACGTTCCGCCCGGAAACTATACCTTCAAAACCCTGAGTGGCGAAGTCACGATATTGCTCAAACATGATTAATTAAAATGCTTAATCCAGTTTACCTTCTGTTTTAAATAAATCACATCATAGTGAAGAATTGGATTTTTGGTGAAGAATTAGCACCCATATCAGTGGAAGAGCTACCTCCGAATGAATTCTTCTTCGATAATAAGAGAAAGGCTGTTGTAAGACAAGAACTCTACCAAGAGGAAGGTACTATATCCAAGAAATTTAAAATTATAACCGATGGAAGAACCATGAAGAAAGAAGAATTTGCAACACAAATAGCAGGAATATTGGGTGCTTTCGCTACGACAAACCAATATTCAGTCAGGACCCAAAAAGATCAGCTGAAGAGAAAAAATCGTCTAATCAAGACATTAGAGGCTAAACTAGCTACAACAGAGGCTGCTGCCAAAGATCAGGCGAATGCAACTTTGGAGCAAGCTAGAGTAGATGGTCAAAATGAAATCGAGCGGCTCAAAGTTGATCTCGAACAGACACAACTGATGGTTCAGACAAGTCAGATATGGATAGTCCAGCAAGGAGAATTGATAGAGCAGCTTCGGACCAAATTAGAGTTAGCCGAAAGCTAGGTAATCGATATTAGGATATTTCAATCCCAAGCAATAGAAATCAGAAAATGGTTATTGGCGGTGCAGTAAGGTCTTCTTGATAAAGTAGAAATGATTCAAAGTAGTTTCCAACTCGTTGATCAGATATTGGAGAACCTCTCTCTCAGAAAAAAGGAGGTCGAAACGGCTCGGGTTACGTTCTAGGAGGCTATTATAGCCACAACGAGAAATAAAATAAGAAATAGTTCCATTTTTCCCATCTCATAGCAGACCAGGGGCAATATCTTGTTGAAAGAATGGGAGTGAAATATATCTGAAGGAAGACAACAAGCTAAGGAGATAAGAAAATCTTGTGAAGAAACTTTAGGTTTGTTAAATGGGATGTGGTTTGGTTCTGATGGTGAAAGTATCATTGAGATACTGGGTCATATCAATACAACCAAATATCTGGTAAATATCAAGGAAAGTGAAGAAAGAGAATTAGCCAAAATTTCACAAATAACCCAGAAAGACATAGTTCAAATAGATAAATGGCTAATTAAACCAAGTATATGGTTATGTTCTATTAGTGCCAAAGACCAGCAAGTGGAAGGAACGTTTCCACGATTGGTGAAAGATTGTTATGTTTTTGAGGCCAATAACCAAGAAGAACCTTCTAAGCTGATATCATAGTTGGTGGAGAAGTGCATTATTTGCATGGAGCAGGCGAAAAGGTAGGTTTTCGGTACAAAATGAGGATAGAGATAAAGGAACGAAACGTTTTAAATCCTTTGATTGTAACCGAAAACCTCTGGAACGATTGAGATTCCATCATATAAAAATCTGTATAAATATACATTTTGTAGAAAGAAAAAAGGCTGGACCTTTTTGGTCGATTGTAAGAGAGGCTGTCTTCTTTTTGAGAATTAATACAAAGCAATTTGGAGAACCCTGATTCCGTCAAGACTGTGTTATGAGTTTGTTCTCTTTGTTATTCATATTCAATTTTATTTCACTTATATACATTTGATGAATGTTGCACTGTAATTTAGTAAAACTTCTACTGTGGTGGTTAAATTTTATTCATCTATATCATTTACAGTTTTTCCTCTGTATTGGCTAAAAGCAGATACAAGACCTGTGAACCTTTAAGTTGTCATATTTTATGCTTCTTCAGATTCCTTCTTAGTCTATTTTCTTCCTCTGTTTAAGGAGTGAGATTCTCCCTTGATAGGAGCCTTACTTTATAAACAACTAAATGTTTTTCTCATATTTCACACACTATTTATTTCAAATATAACACAGTTACGGAAAAATGCCTTTGGTTTTCATTTTGTCCTTAACATTAATTTCAAAGTTCTCTTTATAAGATCAAATTGATACAACATAAAAACTTTCATATTTCTTTTAAATTTTTCTGTTCCTCTATGACTGTCCCTGTTGTAAGACAACCTAATATTGAACCCGGTTTATCGGACCAAACCCATATAGCTTTAAATATCTTTGATACTATACTTAAAACAACCACCACCTGGGTAGAACTTTAACGTTCATGGGCTGCAATTGAACAGGATATAAACATCCAGGAACAGTTTGAAGCTAGACAACGATAACCTAGAAATCAACCCAAGCTTCCTTTCTCAAAGTTATACTATCCTCCCTTTTTACACCTTACTAAATTTCGGATGCCTAGACACTACACTTTTTAAAGCCTTAAGTACAGACTCTGGAACAACATCTTTTTGGCACCGTTGCCGGGGAACGAAGTTACGAAACCTTTTCCCTGGGAAGAACGACATATATTTTCAAGTTTCACCCTTTGATAGTGAACAAAGAGTGGGCACTTTCTAAAGGATTTTCCTATCTTTCACTTGGCGACTCTACGTATAAGTAAGATGGCATCCTGTCGAAGGAATACCACACAAAACCCAGAGATCAAGCAGACCACACCTGTTTCAAATCCCGAAAAAATACTGAATGTTAGAGGTTCTCTTAAGCCGACTACTGCAGTCTATCAACTTAAGCACCCGCAGCCCAAGACCAAGAGTTCTTGTGAACCGTCAACTTCACATAGTACCCCTCCCGAGACCACTGATTCATTTTTAGCTAGTTCTGTGGTTAAAAGTGAAATCCTTCTAAAAACCTCTGTTGGACATAAAGGTAAAAACTCTACTGTAAATTTATCAGCGATTGATATCCCACCGACTCTTCTTTTAGACTTTTTGACCTCACCAAGTCTCGAAGAGTATACTATATATTCAAATCTCATACCTGCAGGATCCCCTGATTACATCTCTTGCAAATCCGAGGAGCCAAGTCCTCGCATCTCTGTTCACCCGTCTTCGCTTTTCTCATCCCTCGAAGAAGCAAGAAATCTGCTTTTAGTCTTACATAACCCTTTATATAACGCACCCTTTCCTTGTCAGGTAGTACCAATGGCAGCCGCTGGAGGAGAAGTAGGGGACCAAGTGCCTCCCCCACCCCCCAGAGTTTTCACTAAAGTGGCTGTGAAACATGTACCTTTGGTTCTACTCGTACCTCTTCATAACCTTCCTGAAAATTATATAAAAATTTACCAAAATTTACAGGGTAAGGGGACTTAACTGTGGTCAAACATATAAATTTATTTGATTAGTTCGTTGATATTCTAGGTCTGGAACATGAAGACGTTTATTCAAGATTGTTTGTTCAAACTTTTGAAGGACATGTACGAACCTGGTTTCGAAGCCTACCCGCAGGGTCTATCCTTTCTTATGATGCCTTAGAAAATGCCTTTCTTAGAGAATGGGGTGAGAGAAAAGACCACTTATATTATCTGACTGAGTTCAGATCTTTAAAGAAAAGGAATTCATAAACAATTATTGAATTTATCCAAAGATTTAACAAACTGTATAGTAAGATCCCACCTGAAGTTAAACCCTCCCAACCTACAGTTAAAGTAACCTTCGCAAGAGATTTTGAACCCGATTTCACCCTTCTCTTAAGAGAAAGGCGGGGGCTACCTTAACCCGAATGCAGGATGATGCTGTGGAAATTGAATCTAACATGACGACCTCTGGTAATTTGAAAGCTAGGGTAGAAACGGGAAACAGAGAAACCAGACATTTTAGGGAACAAGCGGGACCCTTAGGATCTAATAGATCCACAGAAGAAAAAATGGATGATATGTCTAGGATAATTAAAGAGTTGTCGAATAAGATTTCCAGTATGGAGCTAGATCAATCCAAGAGTGATCCTTTCGTTAAAAGAGAATTCAGAAGAAACCCCAAACCTCAAAATCAACAAAGGCAGATTAAAAATGAAGATCATAAAATTCAAACCCCTTAAAAAAATGAAAATTTTATAGGAGGAAATGACCTGGAAGATTTCGAGGGACTTGAAGAAGATGTGACAAATTTGGGCGATGAAGGCATTCAACCCTATGTAACTAAAGAAGATTACAAGAGGTCGTTGAACACACCTCAACCATCAAATGAAGATGATGATATAAACAACAATGATTTCAATGTATGTCAAGAAACGTCTAATTCCATGACAGTTGGGGTCCAACCGAGGTATAACTTGAGGTCTAAAAACAAACCTACGTTGATTTCTCAACCGAAGAAAATTCTCCCTAGAGGTGAAATATATGTGCCTACCCTTAAAGAGACTGAAACATCCAACAACAAAATAAAAGAGGTAGACTTGTTGGACCTCAAAACGAAGGAGGTTGAGACCCAAACAAGGGGAATCAAGACAAGTGAGACACTCACACCCGTAAGTAAACTCATGAGTAATAAATCTGCCCAGACAAATAAGTTAGAGAGGAAAGAGCTCGAGGTTTCAACCAGAGAAATGAACAAAGTTAGCAGTGGTTTTAGTTTTGAAAATGAGATAAATAGGATAAAAATACCGATCCCGCTAGTTGAATTAGCAAAGAATCCTGCATATCGAAAGAAAATAACCAAAGTGATAGTTTTTTCAGATCAATAAAGTCAATTAGACGTAATAAATTTGGAAGATGATAAGCCCAATATCAATTTTGGTCCACATTTCGAGGGTGCTAGAGACACCGTTGCTCCTTTCTATATCACACTAAATGTGCATGATCGATTGCTACATAACTGCATGCTAGATTCTGGAGCTTCAAATAATGTGATGCCCAAAACAATTATGGATAGAGTAGGCCTCGAGATCACCCGTCCTTACGGAGATCTCTACTCTTTCGATTCGAGAAGAGTTAAGTGCATGGGTATGATAAAAGATTTAGTAGTCACCCTTGCACAGGTCCCAGTCAAAAGTGTCCTGATGGACGTAGTTATTGCTGGTATCCCCCCGAAGTATGGCTTACTGCTATCAAGTTCATGGGGAGCCAAACTTGGGGGGTCCCTCCAGCTAGACATGACTTACGCCACAATTCCTGTATTTGGTGGGCAACTTACTCGGTTATACAGAGAAATGAGGTTAGCCTATATAGTGAGCGATCCTCAAAATCCTAACAATTTTACTGTTTACATTGCTGATCAAGATCTAGGAAATTGTATTTTGTCTTTTGATGATGGTATAGATAGTTGCAGAAAATAAAATTACATAGATGAGAAAGAATCTGAAAATATGCATAGCACAGGGATTTGGAAAATGTTTTTTGACAGTGCTCTATCATGTGAAGGAGCAGGTGCAGGAGTACTTTTTGTGGCACTCAAAAATAAATTTTTTATCCCTTTTTCTTACAGGCTTCAATGGGATATAGACTACACTAACAATCTATGTGAATATGAAGCCGTAGTATTAGGATTAGAAGCTTCTAAGAAGATGAACACAACGAACCTAGAAGTATATGGAGACGCTGAGTTGATAGTCAAACAGATGAATTGACAATACCAGGCCAAACACCTGAGATTGAGAGCGTATAGAAATTGTGCCTGGGATCTAATGGAAAATTTCTTCTTGTCTATAAATATCCACTTCATCCCACGTGCCGAAAATTTGCAGGTTGATTCGTTAGCCAAGGAAGCCTCGATGTTCTCTCCCCCCACAACTTTTAAATTAAAATACCATATAGAGGTAAGGCACAAACCATCCATCCCGAACAACATACAACACTGGCAAGTTTTCGAGGATGACGAGCAGATTAGGAAGTTCCTAGAAGCAGTGGGTGATTTTTATGAAACTCACATTGATCAAGAGAATCAAAATGATCACACATGGATCATGCAAGAAGGAGAAGATCCTCAGGAGTTCCGAGAAAAAATTGCCAACCATCGCATGCTAGTTTTAAAAAGCAATCAGATTCCAAAGGGACTAATCCCCCTGAAAAGTCCTTTTGATCAAAATGACATGCCTTTAAAATCCACTCTCCAACCCCAACCAGAAGAGGTTGAAGATTGCGACATAGGGACAAAAGAAGAACCTAGGATGGTGAAAATATCAAAGTACCTTCCTCTTGAGGTGAAAAATAAGTATAAAGATTTGCTTGCACGATATAAAGAAATTTTCTCTGGGTCTTACAAAGAGCTTAGGACCTATGACACTACTGTGATCGAACACAAGATTTCTCTGAAGCCTGGTGTCAAACCCTTTAGGCAAAAGCTTAGACAAATCAACCCTTTCTTATTACCTGTAGTCAAAAGAGAATTTAAGAAGCTTTTAGACGCAAAAATAATAGTACCACTGAGGTACTCTGATTGGGTGGAAAACCTGGTCCCAATTAGAAAAAAGAGTGGGGAGATGAGATTGTGTGTTGATTTCAGAAATTTAAATAAATCTTCCCTCAAAGACAATTGTCCTTTACCTAAAATGGATCACGTCTTAGAAAAGGTAGTCGGAGCAAATAGGATGTCTATGATCAACGGTTTCTCTGGGTACAATCAAATTGCTTTAAATGAACAAGATAAAGAAAAAACAGCCTTCACTACACCCTGGGGTACATTCATGTATGATAAAATGCCTTTTGGTCTAATGAATGCAGGTGCCATCTTCCAGCATGCTATGGATATCGCTTTCATCGGCGAAAGAGACAAGTTTGTAGTTATCTATCTTGATGATCTAACCATTTTTTCTAAGTTTGATGAAGATCATTTAATACATCTCAAACAGACTTTCGAAAAATGCCACAGGTTCGGTCTGTCTTTAAACCCCAAAAAGTCTCACTTTGCCATGCTAGAAGGTAAATGCCTAGGCCATATTGTGTCTTGAGACGGAATTAAAATTGATCCCAATAGGGTTCAAGATATAGAAACAAAAAATATTCCTAGAAATGTAAAGGAATTTCAGTCATTCTTAGGAAAGATAAATTTTTTGAGAAGGTTTATCCCAAACTTTGCTGAAATTGTGAAATTAATCATAGGTATGTTGAAGAAAAACAACGAGGTAAAATGCACTGCAGAGGCCAAAGAATCATTTGCACGTATCAAGAGGGTTATAAGAGAGGCACCTGTACTGGCAAGCCCCGACTATCTAAAGGATTTTCTCATTTTATCGTTCACCTCCGAGCATACCATTGTTGCAGTGCTCCTCCAGAAAAATGAGGAAGGCTTTGAACAACCGATAGCCTTTTTCAGCAAAAGTCTCAGAGACACGGAACTAAAATACGATATAATGGAAAAACAAGCATATGCTATGGTGAAGGCATTAAAATCTTTTAGAACTTATGTATTGCATTCCAAGATAATCGCGTATGTACCTACTAGCTCTATAAAAGATATTTTAGTGCAACCTGACAGTGATGGCAAAAGGGGACGTTGGCTCGCAAAAATTCAAGAATTTTATCTGGAAATAAAGATGACGAAACTAGTAAAAGGTTAAGGTTTGGCTAAACTCTTAGCTGAATCTAATTTCAGATCTCTCAACATAAATAACATACAGGGATGTGGAGAAGATGAAGATACGAGAGAGATCTACGAGAAAACGAGTGAAATCAGAATCGAAGAGAAGTTTACCTCCTCTAACTGGTACAAAAACATAGTATCCTACCTACTGACTTTGAAGTGTCCGAGTGATTTATCTCCATCCAAATCCAGAACACTAAAACTGTATGCGGTCAAATACTGTGTATCTAAGGTTAAATTGTTTTGGAAGGACCCACTTGGCTTCCTATTGGTTTGTTTGGTTGAATTTGAAACAGAGGAGGTCATAAGCGAATTCCACGAAGGAGTGTGTGGGGGACATCACGCTTGGAGAGCGTCAACTTATAAAATCCTGAGGGCAGGGTATTATTGGCCTAAACTTTTCTCGGATGTAAATGCCAAAGTCAGGGCTTGCAACCCTTGCCAACTGTTTGCAGGCAAGCAAAAACTCCCAGCATTACCTTTAGTTTCAGTCAAAATAGTGGCTCCTTTTCAGCAGTGGGGACTGGATTTTATACGCGAAATTAATCCCCATTCCAGCGCTCAACACAAATGGATCCTCACCACCACATATTACTTTACTAAATGGGTAGAGGCTATTCCAATCAAGAGGGCTACATATTCGGTGGTAATAGATTTCCTAGAAGAAAACATTTTATCTAGATTCGGCTTCCCCCGAAAGATAGTAACAGATAATGCCTGGGCTTTTAAATCTATGGCTATGATCAGTTTTTTCCAAAACTACAATATTGTACTCGACCATTCTATGACATATTATCCCCAAGGAAATGGACTGGCCGAGTCTTCGAACAAAATTCTGATCAACATAATTAAGAAAGTGTTGAACGAGAACAAGAGATCTTGGCATGTACATTTAAAATAGGCACTATGGGCAAATCAGATTGGCATGAAAAAATCCATCGACATTTCTCCTTTCCAGATGGTATATGGGGATGACGTGGTATTATCCATAAAATTTTCACTTTCCGTAATGAAACTATGGCAAGATGAGAAATAAGAACCAAACCACGTCACAAGGAGAATAAATCAGTTGATCGAAGTACAACAACACAGGGTTGAAGTGGACGAAAGATTGCAAAAATATCAAGATGACATGAAAACATTATTTGACCGTAAGACAAAGGACAACGAGTTTATTTCGGGTGATTTGGTCTTAAGATGGGATGCTAGGAAGGAATATTCAGTGAAACAAGGTAAATTCAATCATATTTGGTATGGACCATTTAGAGTCGCAGCTTCCGAAGGAAAAAAATTGTTTTTATTAGAAAATCCGGATGGTAAAATTTTCAACGCCCCTGTCAACTGGCGTTATCTAAAACACTATATGAAATAATTAATTCCCAAAAGATTTCCATTGTATACAACGGTTTGTATTTGCTTTCTATTTCATGATTCCCTTGAGGTAAGTTTTCATTTTTAATTAATTAGGTCAGTATAAATAGAGATATGCAATTTTCAAATACATTCAACTCTTTTAAGGGACACTCTTCATGTTTACAGGATTTCGGCCTGTGACCTAAACAAGCGAAAGGAGAAAACGGAAATTTATGTATCAGAGGCTGAATTCGCCAAAAACAGGTGATAGAAAAGGTTTTCGGTTGTTTCAAAATGGTAAGGTAAAGGTATGAACTCTCGAGAATTCTGTTCTTTAAGAAAGAAATGGTCTCCTAAGGGCCATAAAGTTCCCTTCAATCTAATGTTTTCATTTAGTTGTTATTAAAAAGAACAATTACTTGCTTTGGTTCCTAAGAAGTTAACTTAAAATAAAGATAGGTGATAGTTAAGTAAAGCATCTCTAGGAAAAGGTTTTCAAAAAACGGTTTTAATTTTCGACCCCTGCTCCTCAGTGTACAAAAATCCGTCTGTCACCTTTCTTCTGGTCTTCACTTTTTATCTTCTTAAAAAGCCAAGTACCTTTCCGGATTTATATACATAGGGGGAAGAGATTATGTTTTGACTTTGAAAGTTGTAAAACATATTTTGGAAAGAAAGCTAGTCTTCATAACTCCTCAGTCTCTTACTAAGCAAGTTATGTGTAAGCGGATCCTGACTATTCTGGGATTTTCAACAGTTTTGAAGGATTGCGGCTTGCTCTAAGGAAAACCCCTAGAAATGATGTTTCCCCTTTTTTCCTGTGGGTTAAGGTGTGGTGAAGGTTAAGGGAAGTTTGGTACTGAGAAAAAAAAGTAAGTTAACAGATCTCCATTGCAAAATATTATACAAAAATCACCCCTCATACAAACTGATTGCCCCCACTTCGTGTTCTAAAAAGAAATTTTTAAGACAGATGATGAAAATAAAGTCATATCTAATTGTACATCTAGTCTGAAGAGACGATGAAAAGAAATTCAGAAATGATTGCCCTCGTCTTAGCATTGAAATGCATAAATATATTCTGAAATGGTGAAAGGAAATTCAGCAAAAAAGGGGTAGATAACTTCACCAGGGTACTGAACAGGGCCGCTGGCAGTGAAGCAATATCTGAGATGTCTGTAAGATTGTTATACCTGATTTTCACTCTACTCTGGTGATCAAATTTCTTGAGACTGGATCCACATCCTAAGTCTAGACGGGACTCCCCGATTAAAAACATGTAATAAATTTCATTGGATGCAAGCCAAAAGTTACAAGATCTGTTGGATTTCCTAGAATTGTTTTGATTTGTCTTAATGCAAACCTAAATTAAGTAAAGAGAAAGAGAAAGTCGTGAAAGGGACTGTAGCTGAGTATGAAACATAGTGAGTATTTAAAAGCTTTGTAGAAGTAAAAGACAAGATCTCTTCTTCCCTCTGTTTATCTTTTCCCTAAGGGAGGTTTGGCAGAAGTGAAGCAAATGACTCCATTTACCCAATACAGGCACATGTTATACTGTCCTTCTCGTCTTGCAAGAAGACGAGATCCCTAGTTGGAACCTAAGTTGGAGCCACCTTTTTCAACTGGTTTAATGTATTTTTTTAAGTCAAATGTTGGTTTTTGAGTTCTTTTTTGTTTCGTGACATTTACCTACTGAAAACCTCAGTCGTCTCGACATGCAAAATAGCGAAGGATGTTATGTTTCATAACTTACCACTTTTTATCGTTAAACAAAAGTTTTTACTTTTGGTACCTTGGAATATCACACTTCGGGAGTCACAAGTCACAAGATTTACAAACCCCGATGTGCGAGGTCGCGAAATTTTTTAAAAGCTTACCTCAGGTGAAAGCTGAGAGTAAAATTATTTAAACCACAGTCAAGTGTTGTCAGGACTTCGCATCTCGGCATTCACCCTCTCCTAAAACATTACCGTCATAACTCTGAAAGACGAAGCCGCAAGAATTTTACATAAGTAACTTGGGTTAGTGTCAGGGGTGATTAGTTTTGACCATGGTTAAAGTCTATCGGGATTTCGTGACCTGGCATACGTTCCTCCCGGAAACTATACCTTCGAAACCCTGAGTGGAGAATTCGTGATATTGCTCAAACATGATTAATTAAAATGCTTAATCTGATTTACCTTTTGGTTTAAATAAATCACATCATAGTGATCTCGGGATTTCGCGACTCCGCTAGCGTTCCTCCTGGAAACTATACCCTCGAAGCCTTGAGCCGCGAAGTCGCGATATAAATTAAAACATGATTAATTAAACACTTAATCGTGGTTACGTCCTTTCTTAACTAAATCTAATCATCGCAATCTCGGGTTTTAGAGGATCGAAAGGTTAGAGTGAAAACTCCCGATACGGCGGATGCCGAAAGGTTGATTAAAGTTTAAGTAAGCTTAATCAAAAAAGCTAATCCAGCTTAATTAGTGTTCAATACAAATAATATTATGCACAGTCTATGAGGTAATTTAAAATTTCCTTGCGTCAACTTGTGTCACGAACCGTTGAAATTTATGGCACTAATTGGAAATGAGGCGAATCAACAAGTAAGGATAGGGTCTTTATTGCTAAATCTGTCTCTAAATATGATTTGACTGTTTTGTTCATAAAGACACCATGATTTTAAATGATCGAAGATATAGATCTTTTTCCTTTCTGTTTTATTCATAAATCTCATTTCTATCCTGCGCAGATAAGTTTTTCTCAACAAGATGATCTCTGTATGTATACACATTTTTATTACAAGAGAACTAAGTCACAAGATTCTGTCATGGCCCCGTGAAAAAGTGTCCAAGACAAGTGTTGAGATTTCGGGACAAGGCTCTGATAATGTTTCAGATACTTCACCTTGAAGCGTTGATTCCGTACGAACCTAGTCATACATCTCAGAGGTTTTGCAATCAGATTTGGTGAACTGTTCGGACAATTCCAGTGACAACGAGAAATATGACATGACTACCAAATACAATATCATCGTCCAGGCAGAGATGCACAAAGTAGTGGCCATGCCATATCTTCTACCTTACTATGACATGATTCGATGGGCGCTAGATCATGTAGATATCCCTACCAGAACCATCATCATCGAGCATAAGGTCACTGTTGGGACCTTTAGACCAGAAAAATTACAGGTGATGTACAAGTTACCACCCACGTCGAACTTCACGTACAATGCAAAGTTTCTAGAGGATTTTAAACAGAAGGAACGTGAGCAATACAGGAAAATATTATCTGATTTGATCAAGGATTGGGTCTCACACCCAACTATGTTCAAAGCAGATAGCAATGCAATTTATTCCATATCTTCTTTGGAACCATAGTTCAAATACATAGCGATGATGACCTGTAGATTGTACAGGAGGGAAGACACCACACATTTTTTCCTCCCATGGGTGCCTCTGATACATACAGTAGCAGAAGGTTATTCTTTCGACTAGGCCAAACTGTTATCAGATAGTTTGACTAGTCAGATTACAAAATATCATACGCAGAGGGCAAGCGAGAAAGCCGCCTCATTTTTTATGTCTTCATACATCATGGAAGCCATGTGTTCCATGACACATTTTCCCTTAATGAGTTGGAGCTGGGCTCCATAGGAGACTGAGCCTATCCATGTCTATCATTCTAAGCTTTGGGAGGATAAGGCCTCAGATTTTATATATGAAATCTTCAATTGGTTAATGGTACCGATGCATGTTGCCATCTTCGGTAATCCACCGCCCCAGATCTCAGATAGCATTGCAGCCAATTTGAGCAGGGTGGCTGATTGGTATGTGGAGGAAGAGTTTTCAGCGCTTCTGTCCCTCCACGCACTCTACCATTATTTATACCCGATAGGTTGACCTGTCGCGAGATCACCATGCAAACCGTGATTGGTGGCATAAGTAAAGAGCTGAAGGGGTTTTCAAAGAAGGTATGGCCACCTTTCCCCATTCATTTAAACACCTATTCTTTATTATATTTCGGGCATGTAAAGGCCGAGGCAACAACCTTAGAAGATATAAAATTAGTCCATATTGAATTCAAGAAACATGACCCACACAGGGTCGTGAGTAATCACTTGGCTAGCTGTGGCCTTAAAAGGTTTGAGCACGATAATTCGCCTCATGATGATATTTTCCGAGGCGCGAGATCGTATGCAAAGGTTTTGGCTCAGATACAAGCCTTGTCGCCCGGAGAGTTGGCCGATGTTTTCAAATTCCAAGAACATAGACGGAGCTGCCTTCCCCTACTATTACGGGGTGAGAATCCAACGACTGTAGAGGTGCAGAAAACAAAAGCCGAAGGCCCCAAAGATTCAACACCCAACCAAGAAGAACAAAAAGATAAAGAGGAGCAAACTGGGGGCCCGAAACAGGAAGCCGAGGCTTCCGATCCTCCAAGCGATCCAACTTCGGTCGTTACTCCAGGGAAATCATCTAAATAGGTCAGTAATCCCATTGTTTCTGTTACTCCCCTGCAGTCGACAAAGGGAATACCAGAAGCAGGTTGGATTTTTGGTGAAGAATTAACACCCATATCAGTGGAAGAGCTACCTCCGAATGAATTCTTCTTCGATAAGAAGAGAAAGGATGTCATAAGACAAGAACTCTACCAAGAAGCATGTACTGTATCCAAGAAATTTAAAATTATAACCGATGGAAGAACCATGAAGAAAGAAGAATTTGTAATGCAAATAGCAGGAACACTGGGTGCTTTCACTACGACAAACCAATATTCATTCGGGACCCTAAAATATCAGCTAAAGTGAAAAAATCGTCTAATCAAGACATTAGAGGCTAAACTAGATACAACAGAGGTTGCTACCAAAGATCAGGTGAATGCAACTTTGGAGCAAGCTAGAATAAATGGTCAAAATGAAATCGAGCAGCTCAAAGCTGATCTCGAACAGACACAACTGATGGTTCAGACAAGTCAGATACAGATAGTCCAGCAAGGAGAATTGATAGAGCATCTTTGGGCCAAATTAGAGTTATCCAAAAGCCAGGTAATCGATATCAGGATATTTCAGTCCCAAGCAATATAAATCAGAAAAAGGTTATCGGCGGCGCAACAAGGTCTGCTTGTTAAAGTAGAAATGATTCAAAGTAGATGCCAACTCGTTGATCAGATATTGGAGAACCTCTCTCTCAGAGAAAGGGAAGTCGAAGCGGCTCAGGTTGCGTTCCAGGAGGATTTTATAGCCACAACGAGAAAGGAAATAAGAAGTAGTTCCAGTTTTCCCATCTCAGAGAAGACCAGGGGCAATATCTTGTTGAAAGAATGGGAGCGAAATATATATGAAGGAAGACAACATGCTAAGGAGATAATAAAATCTTTTGAAGAAACTTCCGGTTGGTTAAATGGGATGTGGTTGGGTTCTGATGGTGAAAGTAGCATTGAGATACTAAGTCAAATCAATACAGCCAAATATCTGGTAAATATCAAGGAAAATGAAGAAAGAGAATTAGCCGAAATTTCACAAATAACACAGACAGACATAGTTAAAATAGATAAATGGCTAATTAAACCAAGTATATTATTATGGTCTATCAGCTCCAAAGACCAGCATGTGGAAGGAAAGTTGCTATGATTGGTGAAAGATTGTTATGTTTTTTAGGCCAATAACCAAGCAAAACCTTCTAAGTTGATATCACAGTTGGTGGAGAAGTGCGTTATTTGCACGGAGCAGGGGAAAAGGCAGGTTTCCGGTACCAAATGAGGACAGAGATAAATAAACGAAACGTTTTAACTCCTTTGATTGTAACTGAAAACCTCTGGAATGATTGAGATTCCAACATATAAAAATATGTATAAATATACATTTTGTAGAAAGAAAAAAGGCTGGACCTTTTTTGTCGATTGTAAGAGAGGCTATCTTCTTTTTGAGAATTAATACAAAGCAATCTGGAGAATCCTAATTCCTTCAAGACTGTGTTATGAGTTTGTTCTCTTTGTTATTCATATTCAATTTCATTTCGCTTATATACATCTGATGAATGTTGCACTGCAATTTAGTAAAACTTCTACTGTGGTGGTTAAATTTTATTCATCTATATCATTTACAATTTTTCCTCTGTATCGGCTAAAAGCAGATACAAGACCCGTGAACCTTTAAGTTGTCATATTTTATGCTTTGTCAGATTCCTTCTTAGTCTATTTTCTTCCTCTGTTTAAGGAGTGAGATTCTCCCTTGATAGGAGCCTTACTTTATAAACAACTAAATGTTTTTCTCATATTTCACACACTATTTATTTCAAATATAACACAGTTACGGAAAAATGCCTTTGGTTTGCATTTTGTCCTTAACATTAATTTCAAAGTTCTCTTTATAAGATCAAATTGATACAGCATAAAAACTTTTAGATTTCTTTTAAATTTTTCTGTTCCTCTATGATTTTCCCCGTTGTAAGACAACCTAATATTGAACCCGATTTATCGGACCAAACCTATATCACTTTAAATCTCTTTGATACTATACTTAAAACAACCACCACCCGGGTAGAACTTGAACGTTTATGGGCTGCAATTGAATGGGATATAAACATCCAGGAACAGTTGGAAGCTAGACAACGACAACCTAGAAATCAACCCTAGCTTCCTTTCCCGAAGTTATACTCTCCTCCCTTTTTACACCTTACTAACTTTCAGATGCCTAGACACTGTAATTTTTAATGCCTTAAGTACAGACTCTGGAACAACATCTTTTTGGCGCCGTTGCCATGGGACGAAGTTACGAAACCTTTTCCCTGGGAAGAACGACATATATTTTCAAGTTTCACCCTTTGATAGTGAACAAAGTGTGGGAAATTTCTAAGGATTTTCCTATCTTTCACTTGGTGACTCTACATATAAGTAAGCTGGCATCCGATCGAAGGAATACCAGACAAAACCAAGAGAGCAAGCAGATCACGCCTATTTCAGATCCTGAAAAAATACTGAAAGCTAGAAGTTCTCGTAAGCCAAATACTGTAGTCTATCAACTTAAGTACTCGCAGCCCAAGACCAAGAGTTCTTGTGAACCGTCAAATTCACATAGTACCCCTCTCGAGACCACTGATTCATTTTTAGCTAGTTCTGTGGTTAAAAGTGAAATCCTTCTGAAAACCTCTGTCAGACACAAAGGTAAAAACTCTGTAGTAAATTTATCAGCGGTTGATATCCCGCCTAATCTTCTTTAAGACTTTCCGACCTCACCAAGTCTTGAAGAGTACTATATATTCAAATCTCACACCTGCGGGATCCCCTGATTACGTCTCCTGCAAATCTGAGGAGCCAAGTCCTCGTATCTTTGTTCACCCATCTTCTCTTTTCTCATCCCTCGAAGAAGCAAGAAATATTCTTTTAGTATTTCATAACCCTTTATATAACACACCCTTTCCTTGTCAGGTAGTACCAATGGTGGCCTCCGGAGGAGGATCAGGGGGCCAAGTGCCTCCCCCGCCCCCCAGAGTTTTCACTAAAGTGGCTGCAAGATATGCACCTTTGGTTCTACCCGTACCTCTTCATAACCTCCTGGAAAATTATATAAAAAATTTACCAAAATTTACAGGGGAAGGGGACTTAACTATGGCCGAACATATAAATTTATTTGATCAGTTTGCTGATATTCTAGGTCTGGAACACGAAGACGTTTATTCAAGATTGTTTGTTCAAACTTTCGAAGGACAGGTATGAACCTGGTTTTGAAGCCTACCCGCAGGGTCTATCCTTTCTTACGATGCCTTAGAAGATGCCTTTCTTAGACAATGGGGTGAGAGAAAAGACCACTTATATTATCTGACCGAGTTTGGATCTTTAAAGAAAAGGAATTCAGAAACAGTTATGGAATTCATCCAAAGATTTAACAAACTGTATAATAACATCCAATCTGAAGTTAAACCCTCCCAACTTGCAGCCAAAGTAACCTTCACAGGAGCTTTCGAACCCGACTTCGCCCTTCTCTTAAGAGAAAGGTGGGGGGCTTCCTTAACCCGAATGTAGGATGATGTTGTGGAAATCAAATATAACATGACAACCTCTAGTAAGTTGAAAGCTATGGTAGAAACGGGAAATAGAGAAACCAAGAAACAAGCGGGACCCTTAGGATCTAATAGATCCACAAACGACAAAATGGATGATATGGCTAGGATAATTAAAGAGTTGTTGAATAAGATTTCCATAATAGAGCTAGATCAATCCAAGAGTGATCCTTTTGTTAAAAGAGAATTCATAAGAAACCCCAACCCTCAAAATCAATGAAGGCAGATTAAAAATGAAGATCAGAAAATTCAAACCCCTTTAAAAAATGAAAATTTTATAGGAGGAAATGACCTGGAAGATTTCGAGGGACTTGAAGAAGATGTGACAAATTTGGGCGATGATTGCATTCAGCCCTATGTAACTAAAGAAGATTACGAGAGGTCGTTGAGTACACCTCAACCATCAAATGAAGATAATGATATAAACAACAATGATTTTGATGTATGTCAAGAAACGTCTAATTCCATGACAGTTGGGGTCCAACCGAGGTATAACTTGAGGTCTAAAAACAAACCTATGTTGATTTCTCAACCAAAAAAAATTCTCCCTAGAGGTGAAATATATGTGCCTGGCCCCCCGGGGGCAGCTCAATTGGCAAGTGCCATGAAAATGAAGTTCTATGAGGTTTCGAGTTCAACTCCCCCCGACTTACCTTGTGTGCCGCGTAAGGGGCATCGTGGGCACACCTGGAGGTTATAGTGGTAGCGGTTGGATAACACGGCCACGTGTAACGCGAGCACGTGCCCA
>ML787751.1:104902-115384 GCA_009831015.1 Picea engelmannii | reverse complement strand
AGAGAGAGAGAGAGAGAGAGAGAGAGAGAGAGAGAGAATATATTTAATATTGTATTTTATTTCCAGTAATTCAATCCTCCTTCACGTGCAATATTGTATATTTGAAACCTTATAATATTCGAGCTAACGTACTTAGAACTCTTCAAAGTCATACTCTGAAATCTTCAGAGTTGTACTCAAACCCTTCAGAGTTGTGCTCCAAACTCTTTAGAGTCAACTATGAAACAGTCAACTCCTAAAAGGTTTTTGAAATTTGTGTTCATTTATGATATATATTAAATATTATGTCAATTCAGGCCATCGCCCCGAGATCTTCTCACTTGAAACACATGTGCTCCTCTCATTACTCCAACCACCAATATAAGATTTTAATATTATTAAATATATGTGGGACCTTATATTATCTAGGCTTTCAGACTCCAAATGTTGACTCTTCTCTCATTACTCCGATGACTTCAGACTTAGTTCAAGTGTTCCTTTCCATTTACTCCGATGGCTATACTTTGAAGGCCAATTACAAATGACCATAATTTACTATTTACTATTGTATTGTTTAAAACTACATTGGCCATCACACTCTAAACGTTTTCTCCCTTCTCTATGCTCTGATGGATTAATATTAACATAAATATAAATATTTATGCATTGAGAGAGGGGGAACATATAATTACATAGGCATTTAATAAATAAATAAATAAAACACGTTACCATAATTCTTACAGGAGTGCAGAGAGGCCTGTGTATGGCATAATTATAGGAAAATCTTAGCACAATGTAAACTTTTGCACAAAAGGGAAAGATTTTCAAGTTTTCCATTACTCACGTGCCAAGCATAAATTTATGGTTGTAGTATGATAGTTTCCATTCTTATTATTCAAGTATTATAACATTTATATGGTAATTTAGGAATTTACCAGTAGTTACCAGACTTTACCATTTGTTGAACTTTGTCCAAAAAACATATAATTGCACATTTACATTTATAAATTTCTGTAATTTATTTGCTTAAATTGTTTTTCAAATATCAGATTTCTTGGAAATAAAATTCTCCATGGTAAAACTATGCTTTTACCAAAATTTACTAATCTCCTAATTACAAGCATCTCTTTGCTATTTTTAGGGATTAGTCATTATTCCCAAATATTTCCCCTTTGGACATCAAATTTACTGTGTAATTCCTGGTAAATTTCCCTCTTTTTACCAAATTTTATTGAATCTTAATTAATCACAATGCATTAAGTTCTAAATTTAATTTATTTCAAATTTAAAACTTAAATTTACATTTCTCATTCTTTCCTTATTATTTATTTTTAAAAATACATTGTCTCTTTTTAACATTGGGCTTATTTCCTTAATATCAAATAGGGTTCTGAACTTCCTTCAAGTTCTGAGTCTAGTATAATTTCCAGATCAATATAGAGACCAAAGCAAACTACCCATCCTTCAAGTTTCTAACATAAATTTCTTTTTCATAATTGCCAAGTTGTTTTTTGAGGACTATAATGGTTTGGATTTACTAATATTTGAGTATTTGTTCATATACATTGTTGTTGGAATACTGAGATCGGGGAGGGGTGAATCAGTATGAGCACCTTTTACCACTTTAATCACAATATGTTCAATGGTTTATCATTTATGAATTTAATATATTATTGCATCATAAAAAATATCATCCATCAGTGCATAATAAAGAACCATAGAGAAAAATCCACAAATACACAATACACCAGAATTTACGTGGAAACCCAAATGGGAGAAAACCACAAAATGCTTTTCTTATATGTAATAAGAAATACATTCATAGGAAGTGCCAACTTCCCAATTTTCCATCTCTAATTGGAAGGAGGCTCCAACCCCCTAATTCTCAAGCTCCAACATGAAGGAAGATACAACTCCTTGAATTATATGGCTCCAACTAGAAGGAGGCTACAACCCCTTGATTCTTAGGCTCCAACTCCCTAATTCTCCAACACCAACCTGAAGGAGGCTACAACCTCCTTTCCTTTCCCCGTCCAACTTCTCTAAAATATAAATGTAGAAAACCTGTCACTACCATTGAATCAAACAACCTATCACTTTCTATTAAGATTAGTGTTATTATTATATTAATTCCAAATTACATGAGAATTCAATTCATTTCCAAAACAACAACATAGAGAGGATCATTGAAATAAACAAAATCAAAAGGTACACACCATTTTATCCCGAGAAACCTTCATGGGGGAGAAAACCCAACAAAATATTCCTTAATAATAGATTGCCAATACAATGCCAAGACTAAGACTAAAACACCAAGAATAAACTAATACTAAGCATGTGCCTCTCTTCTCCTTCCTCATGCAACTACAACTTCATTCAATATATGTGCACTAGATGAGTGAATGTGAGCGTGTATAAGTGAGGCACCATCCTCACATATAAATACTAGTTGAGGAGGCACTAGGGTTATGTCTCTTCACTTAGTAGGGATGACTTCTTCTAGGAGTGGTAAAAACCACTTTATAAACACTAAGGGATGACTTTACAAATACCACCATATAAATATGGTTTGACCAATCCACAAAAGGGGATTTGGTCTTATAAAAGATCTGACATGATCAATCCACAAAAGGGGATTTGATCTATAAGATAATAACTCAAATATAATTAGAATATTCTTCGAAGTTACAATATTTCAAAAATCCCCCATAACGAGAAGGGTATTCTACTGACATGAATCAATACAAAATCATCAAGAGAAAGAGAGGGAGACACTGACTGGCACAAATACAAATCATGAGAAGTTTTTCTAATCATCAATATCATCATCATTCACACCATGGAGCTGGAGTAACGTCATCATCATCATCATCAACATGAAGTTGAAACATCAACATCAATAGCACGAACCTAGAACAACATCATCACCAACAACACAAAGATGGTACAACATCATCAACAACACGAGGCTAAAAAAACATCGTCAACAACACTAGGATGGACCAACATCATCAACAACATGAGGCTGGAACAACATCATCAACATATGACAATAGAATGAGGCAGGTGCAACAACAACATTTTGTGGTACTCTGACAGAGCGTCCTTACCGGACCTTCGAGATCTGCCCAAGAATCATAAAATTCCATAGGATATAAAATCCTAAAAATCTACCACATGGTACTCTGATAGACCATCCTTACCGGACCTTCGAGATCTTCCTAGGAATCATAAAATTCCCTAGGATATAAAATCCTAACGAAGCTACCACTATTGACCACAACTAAAATATGCACGGGTACTCTGATTGACCATCCTTATCGAACCTTCGAGATCTTCCCAGGGATGATCAATCCCCTAGGATATAAAATCCTAATGGAGCTACCCGTTGTTGGTCAGGATACCATAGTATCATTAACATCACTCCCCCTTTCGAGGGAGGTCCTTTCAGACAATACCAAGATTGTCTGAGAAGTACTCAAACTTCACACGAGAAAGAGGCTTGGTCAACACATGTGAAACCTGCTCATATGTGCCAACATATTGGATATTTACATCTCCCCTCTGCACCATATCATGAATGTAGTGATACTGAATCTCTATGTGCTTCGACTTATGATGGAACACTGGGTTCTCCATCATCTTTATAAAACTCTAGTTATCACATAGAATCATGATGGCTTCCATCTCCAGATCAAACAAACCTGTCAAAAACTTCCTAATCCATATGGATTCACAACTGGCGAAACATGCTACAATTTATTCCACTTCTACCCTCCTGAGAGAAATACTAGATTTCTTCCTTCTTTTCCATGAAGTCAAGGTTGACCTAAAACTGAAACAACATCCTAAAGTGATCTTCATGTATGAAGCACTTCCAACCCAATCTGAATCAGTATAGCCATACAATCTGAATTCATGATATCTAGTATAACAGAGACCATAATCCAACGTACCCTTAAGATATCTCATCACATGATTTGCATCTACAAGGTGAACACATCTGGGCTCCACTAGATATTGACTCAAGGTGTTCACAACAAATGATATATCTAGCTTGGTATTCGTCAGATACATCAATGATCCAATGATCTGTTTGTACAAAGTAGCATCAACCAACTCTGATGAAGTATCAACCATGAGCTTCAAATTCATTTCCATGGGTGTGTTCATGGCTTTACATTCCAACATGTCAAATATCTTCAATACTTGAACTGCATACTTCCCTTCATTAAGGAAGATTGTTTCTAGGATTTTCCAAACTTCAATACCTAAGAAATAATGCATCAACCCTAGGTATTTCATCTCAAACTCTGCAATGAGCTTCTTCTTGCAATTTGTGATGAGATTTTCTTCTCCTGTTAAGAATAAGTCATTCACATATAGTAGCAATATAACCGACTCATCATTCATAACCTTGAAGTAAAGGTTAGAATCAAATTTACTCTTGGTAAATCCCAAGATCGTCAGGAAACTATTAATTCTTCTATACCAAGCTCTAGGAGCTTGCTTCAACCCGTACAGATATTTCTTCAACCTACAGACATGAGTCTTTCTATCTTCAGCTTCAAACCCTCGTGGTTGTTCTATATGCACTTCTTCTTCAACAACGCCATTTAATAAGGTTGTTTTCATATCCATGTGGTGTAACTTCCACTTCATTTTGGCTGCAAGAGCTATGATGGTTTTGATAGAAGTGTATCTGGCTATAGGAGAAAATGTTTGTTCATAGTCAATACCTTCCTTCCGAGAAAATCCATGAGACACAAATATTTCCTTATGTTTTTCAATACTTCCGTCTGTTGCATGTTTTATCTTGTATATCCACTTAAAAGATACCACATCTTTGTTCTTTGTTCTGGGAAATACTTCCCATACATCATTCTTTATAATGGAATGGTATTCTTCTGTCATGTCTTCCATCCATTATTTCTTCTAAATGACTTTGTCAAAGCAAGTAGGTTCCGTTTCTATAAGATAACACATCAAGGCCATATAGTTGGAGAATGACTTAGGGTTCTTGCTTTGTCTCATGGTTCCTTCTGGGGCACCATACTTCTCTGCATATTGAATAAGTTCTCTCTCCCAAGATGGATTTCTCTTGTGAGGGATCATCGTACGGTGAGGTTCTTG
Source organism: Picea engelmannii (assembly GCA_009831015.1). Lineage (NCBI taxonomy): Eukaryota > Viridiplantae > Streptophyta > Pinopsida > Pinales > Pinaceae > Picea > Picea engelmannii. Next base: position 110,272 of record ML787751.1, on the reverse strand, counting down.
ATATTCTATCATATCATGATATTCTAGAATCTCATCATCAGGGGTAACTGTAATGGGTTCTGCAACTTTGGGAGCTATAGGTTTTTCTTCATATGCTTATTAAAGATAACATTTCCTTGATCTTTTGAGTGTTTCATATTCATCAAATGTTACATCTTTGCTGATCTCAATATGATGGTAACCTGGTATGTAAATTCTAAAGGCTTTAGAGACCTTACAGTATCCAACAAATATTCCCTTCTTTCTCGAAGGATCCAAATTAGTTCTCTTTTCTTTTGGAATGTGTATAAATAATGGATAGCCAAATATTTTGAGATGTCTTACTTCTGGCTTCTTTCCAGTGAACATTTCTTCAAGAGTTTTGAATCCAAGTGCACTATGGGATAATCTGTTTTGGACATATACGGTTGTTCTTACTGCTTCATCCCATAAGTGCATTGGAAGATCTTGATCATGAATCATAGTCTTTATTGCTTCCATAATTGTTTTATTCTTTCTATCTGTTATACCATTTTATTGAGGATTATAGGGAGTGGTGAGCTCCCTCTTAATCTCGACATCTCTGCAAAATCTTCCTAATTCATTTGAGGTGTGATCTCCTCCATTGTCCGACCTGAGTATCTTGATTTTCCTTTTGGAGAGGTTTTCTACCAAGGCTTTGAATTCCTTGAACTTACCAAGTACTTCATCTTTTGATTTCAAGAAATAAACCCAAGTTTTACGAGAGTAACCATCAATAAAATATACATGGTATACATACCTTCTTAGAGAGGTTGATAGCATTGGACCGCATACATCTGAGTGGATAAGTTCCAAGATTCCTTCTTCTTTACTTTCTCTCTTTGGAAAATGATTCTTTATGTTCTTTCCTTGTGCACATCCCTTGCATACACCTTCATGATCAACCTTTAGCTCTAGTAAACCTGTAACTACCTTGCTTACATATGGTAAGGCTTTGTAGTTGATGTGAGCTAGTATTCTATGCCAAAGTTCACAAGGAATCTGAGTAGAGTGAGTCAAGGCTACATCTGAGTGACCTTTTAACTTGTACAACCCACTTTCTTTTGTTCCAATAACAACTGCATCTTATATAGTTTTACCTTTAGGCCACATAAGAAATTCACCATCTGTAACATACCCTTCCGTTACAACATCAAAATTGAGAAAACTAGTGTTAGAAATATATATAAATTTCTTTTTCTTTTTCATTTTCATTACCAGTAAAACAATTATTATGCAAAGTTAACATACTTCAAAATTACACAACTAAAACATAACACATCACTGCAAAATTCAGAGCAACATCACTAGTTAATGAGATCAACCAATCACATGAAATAACAAGATATCTACCTGTCCAACCCAACCTGCACAATTAGGACCTCCAAGACACATAGTCAACGCTCAAGTCCATGGACCATCCGATTGATTTTGACCATTGAAAGTCTCAAGACTGACGATTATTCTGAAGAACATGAAAGTATCTACTCCCATCACCAACCTTAACTAGAATAAGGATTAGATTTTATCAACTTAACCAATAAAAAAGAATAGCGTATCATGTGTAGTACATAATCATATGTGCATCGATCATTATACAATTGAAGAATATCCTTGAGTCTTATAATTGAACTATTATAATTTAATCATAAGAGGAGTGTGGATGCTTTCCCGAGTATGTAATAAACACATCTTGATTAAATAAAAGATTTACACATGACATTTAATTATTTGTCAACTAGCATACATCATTATTACTGGAAAAAATGTTCATAATATAAAATTAATTGACGGTCGTTAAATACTACTTCATTCTTAAAAAATCCTCAACACCTTTTTGTTGAGTTCTTGCAAGATAAGTATTGGAGTAACTATAAAAATTTAAGGGGAAATCAAGAAGTTCGTAAGTGAAATCTTAGTAAGTAAAGATAACGGAAATTGTCACTAGTTTTTGCGTGACAATGCGAGGTTCTAGAGGTTGACAGGAAGGAAGATCGCCAGTCTTCGAATTTCTTACAATCTAGAGCATAATTTACTATAGTCTAAAATTTCAGTTCTAAAATTTCAATCTCAGAGAAATCGAGCGTAAAAGATAGTCGAAAGTGCCACCTATTCTTGATTATAAATCGGATCATTGAGATCCGAAAAGAGCATAACCATAGTTTCCTACAAGTTTACCATCTTCAACAACAAGGCGTCCTACTGTTAGGTAACGAAAATAGTAAGTTTTTCTTAGTTAAAACAGATCCCACATTCAAGAATAAAGGAAAAATAAACAAGAGTTCACCCATGCAATTTCGTTCAAGCTTATCTCTCTATGTCTTAGAGATAACAAAAATTTAGAGTAGAAGAAACTACAAAGTTTTCTTTCGGTTCTATTTTGATTTACATAATATACATGTACTAAATTCAAAACTTTTTTTTATATGAAGAGATGAGTACATATAAGTTGAATTTTGTTCTCAATCAAGTCACAACTATGATTCAATTTGTACAAAAATCCTAATTTTACAATAATTTAAAATTTTCAACAAATTCTGAAGGGAAATCGAATTAACTATGATTCAATTTGTACAAAAATCCTAATTTTACAATAATTTAAAATTTTCAACAAATTCTAAAGGGAAATCGAATTCTTAAATTGACGATCAACACTTTTTCACATATGAACTGATATGGAATTTACATTCCCCCTTCCAGAGGGTACATTATAAGCTATAGTGGAATTTAAGATAAAATTTAAAGTACCAGAACCGACGATTGTCCAAAATTGAGGTTGATCATTTACTCAACAAAGTTTATGCTATGAAATTTCCAAGCTTGTTAATCAATGACTTTAGCAGTACCTCCCAACCAACGCTAGGGGTTTTCCCCCTTATCCCCCCGAGCCACAAATGGATCAAACACAAAACCAAAAAATGCAATAGCTCCAAGCTTACTCCTCGAGGAAGAGCTTCCACTCCTTCTTCAAGCTTGGTATCCCAACTCTCACAAGTAAAACACAATCCACAATAATTTTGGCAGCATAACCTTACCAAGCATAAGAGAGATCCAAATCCCTTCTACACCATTTTTTTTTATAGAAATTTATTCACTAACACATGTCCACATTCACAATTATTTAACTTTTTAATTAGATGAATTATAATTATTCCCCCACACACTTGTCACACTCTCCCCAAGTTTCACAAGTAATTACAATTTTTTATTTATTTAAAAAGTCAATTTCCTTCACATTCTCTAAGTGTTCCTTAGTTGTCCCTTTATTCCCTAGATTTTCATTTAATGAGTGTCTCCTAACTAGATCTTAGTTAGAGTTGGATTAGGAGTCTTCTTCTAGTTACACTAGTAGTAGGTTGATTCAAGATTCTTTTCCATGTGTACTCCTATTCTTTCATATTATTCTTTCTCTTATTTAAAAATCCAATTTATTAATTTCATGCACACATGTGCAATTTNAGTTGGATTAGGAGTCTTCTTCTAGTTACACTAGTAGTAGGTTGATTCAAGATTCTTTTCCATGTGTACTCCTATTCTTTCATATTATTCTTTCTCTTATTTAAAAATCCAATTTATTAATTTCATGCACACATGTGCAATTTATCCAATCTTTAGATTTTTATTCACATTTTTCCTTAAATTGATTTATCCATATTCTTTTGATTTATTTAATATTTAGTTTAGTCCCCTAACTAAACTTAGATTTATGTTTAGTCTTAGAGTTAAACTTAGGAGTTTATCAAGATTTTATAATTAATAAATTGACTGTATAATTAAATAAGTTAATCCGACGGGGTCTAATCAATTCAGTGTTTTCTAGGCCACCTAGATTTATTGACTCAAGTTTATAATTATGCAACATTCCCTTCAAGACGCACCTTCGTGCTCCAAGGGTTCCACTTGCCTTTGACTGATTTTGGAAGTTTGTCTGATCCTTGGAGTCAACAAACCACTCAGTCAACCTTGTGAGAGATTAAGGGATTCTAAGGAATAAGGACTCCCCCTTATTGTGTGCCCCTTAGAAATCTTCATGAGAGACTGTCTCAGTCCACCTTCACGACATTGCGGACCTCTCGAACTAGGTAATCGTTAACCTACCATTCGAGCCAAAACAAAAGTGCTAGTAGTTTGTGACAGAGATGCTGCCACACCTCTCCTTCAATGTGTGGTTCCTGTGTATGACCCCTTTAATCCTTATGTAATTCAGATTAACAAGCATCATCAACCGGTATCCATTGACAAAAGCACTGTCAATGATCCATATACATAATCATACTATAATCAATGAATGTCATATGTACGTAGAATGAAATACTTTAACAAAATACAATCCACTGCCTGACTCAATCTGGAGTCCAAGGAAGTCCATTGATGCCATCAACATCCATAATCTATCATGTTCCCTACACACTTAGGAAAACTCGTTAATAACATCTATCAATACATATACATCAAATAAAAATAAGTCATAACACATCATCATCATCATGTAATATCTATAATTGAAACAAAATCACAATGTACCATAACCAGATCACTTGTACGTAAGTGTCCTCAAAGAATAAGTCGATAAAGTGTGCTCAGAAGAGAGAGATGTTACACCATCTATTAATGCAACCCTGAAAACTTTCTTATATAGAGTTGAGATAGAAAGTAAGTTCTCTATCAAACCTGGTACATAAAGTACATCCTTCATTCTCATCAGAGTTCCTAAATCAAGTTTGTAGGTGGATTCTCCCATTCCTTTGATAGGGTACTGATAATCATCTCCAAGTGAAAATTTATGGGGGAAGTACTTTTATGTAAGGCTGTAAAGAATGTATCTCTGACCTATCATGTGCTTAGAGGCACTGCTATCTATGAGCCAATTATCCTCTCCAGGTGTCATAGATCCTGAGAGGGATGAAAACAAAACATAATCTTCAATCTCTTTTTTAGTCAACTTCTTGGGTGGCTCATCATCTTTAACTGCATGGGAATTATATATTTTTTATTTGTCTTCTTGTATTCTTCCCTTCAGAAAGAAAATTCTTATCAATGTGTCCCATCTTATCACAATGATAACATTGATACAAGGAGAAATTTTTTACTTTTGTTTGACCCTTATGATATTTCTCGAATCTCTTTGGAGGGTGAGAATATTTATGAAAGTGGGTCTCCTTTTGAAAATGAGACTTTTTTCTTTCCGAATTTAGCATGAGAAACTAGGGCTTGATCTTCATCTCTTAATAGGATGGCTTCTTGGTTGTCTACTCTTGCTTCTTCTTGAACACATTCTTCCCATCAACTATCAAATTGGAGTTTCTCCTTTCTTGCAAAAATAGTTTGAATGAAGGCATCCCAAGGTCTTGTGAGACCATTAAGAGTTGT
>ML787751.1:79193-104237 GCA_009831015.1 Picea engelmannii | reverse complement strand
ATAGTTTTTGGTAAAACATTCCTCTCTAGTAAAAATCCCTAATTTCCTTGTACGACAAAAATGACTTTTTAGATGCCAAGTGAAAGGTGCTCTATTTAGTCAAGCTCTGATACCATGTTAAGATTAGTGTTGTTATTAAATTAATTCCAAATTACATGAGAATTCAATGCATTTATAAAACAACAATATAAAGAGGATCACTGAAAGATCCAAACCCTAATTACAGAGCAGCGCAATATTCAACAAGATTCAACACATTCAAGAACTAAGAACATCAACATAGATCAGATCTAGCATCTTATTCACATCACTAGGCACTAAGATATCATATTCATATAAGCATACATCATTTCACTAAGAATTAATCATATGAACCATAAAACAACCATAATGCACAAAACAACCACAACACAGGATATATGTGGTTCACCCGCAGCCTGGGGCTACATCCACCAACTCTTCTCTTCTTTATTATCTTTTGTCAATATTATACATGCACAGAGACATAAGGTCCTACTCCGCATAGGACATGAGATCTGTGTGCACTCTGCTAGATCCTCCTTCCCTAGGCTAGGTTACAACACAAAGCCTTTACACAGAATCTTATAGTCACTTTCACTTAGCCTTGCAAGACTCACACAATATGCACAAAGAATTTACAACTATCACTTGCACTTAGGACACTGACCTCCACTTTCCCTTAGCATGACTATTTACATCGCCTATATTTCTATTTATACATTACAAAAGGGCCTAAACATGGGTAAACCCATGGGTCGACATCCCCATACCCATTACATAAACCCTAATCCCAAAAAATCCCTAAAAGGAGCCAAGATCCTATGATCTCCGCTTCGACTTGTGCTTTTCCATAGACAGCCTGTCGAAGTCCCAAAATAGGTCAAACCTGACCAAGGATCTCCAAAACTTGGGCAAGGGCCAACAAGCCCCCAACACTCACCTGTGACTCATCTCGAGTCACTCTGATCTGTGTAGCTCCACCTCAAATGCCTCGATCCTGGTTCGAGCTGCTTCGACTTGCTGCTTCACGAAGGCCTCCTGATCGAAAAAATCTTGAATAAATGCCTCGTTCATAGGTACCTCTAAGAGTTATTCGACTGAAGTGACTACTTGTTCCAGCTTGTCTCATCAGTCTTCAATATCCTCAAACAGTTGGCAAGCTTTGTCCTGGACTGGTTGGAGCCTCTGAGTCACTTCCATGAATTTTTTATGTATGGTGTGGACCTGCTACTGAGCAGTACAATGTTCTTGGCATCTTTTCATTCTTTTAACTGCTGAAAGGAGATTCAACTACACCTGTACTATCACCACTTGTTTCTTTTCCTCCTGGAGCTATGACTCTAGTGTCTTCAATTTAGGGTCTTCAGTAATATGCTCATAAGTCTGCACACTTCTACAACTAAGTTGTTTACATTCCAGAGCTAATGCTCTGATCCTCTCAACTACTCTTCGGGTAGTGGATTCTCTTTGGTCTTGCATGTCCTACTGAGTACTTGGTACTATTTGTAGCTCTATAAATGCTATTCTCTGTTGAAGCTATTGGATGGCTTCAACAAGCTGTGCTACTTGATTCTCCACTGGGTCTTCCTCCTTTTTCTCTAAGCCCGTCACAAAGCGAAGTGTTATGTTGACTGCTTATTTTTCTCCAACCTGATCCATGATAAAATTTTCTTTCTAATGCCATGGATATGTGTTTTCTCTTATTCGAACTTTGCTTGGAGGACATCCTTCTCCTACTGCGCAACTCGACGTTTCTCTATCACTTCCTCTTATGCTTGCTTCAGGGCCACTGTGGCCTGTTCTGTTTCTTCCCATGCACAACGAAGGCGATATTCAGTTGCATCGACAAGTATGAGGATTTGGGTAGGCTCATCTCCCAACTCTGTTTCTTCTGGTGGAGTGGGTATAGTGGATACTGTACGACTAGAGTGAAGGGCCTACTATACCCCTCACAGTTCTTCTTCAATTTTTTCATACATGGTCTCTTGCTTAGCTTCATTTATCTACAAAATATCTTCCAAGGTGTATGATACAATTGTAATGATGAATTCGAAGTCATCGAGCGTGAGCATAGTCTGCAGCTTGGTCTTACTAGTTTTTGACTTCTTTCATGATGTGGGTTTCGTGGGAGAAACCTTTCTTTTGTTAGATGAATCTGCATCATCAGGGGGATTCTGTGGAAGTGTTACTTTGCCTTGCTTCTGCTGATATTCTTTTCCATTGTTCTCTTCTTTATCCACTTTGTCATCACCTCCTCCTCCAGGTGATTCTGAAGCAGTTTCTTCTGATGCACTGCTCAACTGCTGGACCTGTTCTATCTTCTTCCTTCTGTTAGTTCTAGGTGTATCATGCCCTTCATAAGCGACCATCGGGATTCCGATTAGTTTGAGATCAGACAATTCTGCGGGGTCAACATGGATAAGGAGCTCTGCAGACCATTCCTTAGTTATTTCTTCTAGGTCCTCCTCTGTGAGTTTGTAGTACTTCTTTATGTTCATCTTCACGCATAGTGATGTAGATAAAATGTATGTCTGCATGGAACTTCACAAATGGCCTGAACCTATGCAGGGTATTTGACGTTATATGAGGGAAAACCTTAATAGCCCTCTTTAACTACAGGTAGTAGGTGTGGAACACCACATTTGGCTGCCATTTTTTTCCCATATCACTCGAATACCAGAGTGAAGTGAACTTCGCAGATAATGATTCAGATGGCTCTATTTCAGGGAAGGTCACATTTTTTGCCATCTCCCAATCTATGAATGTGATGAGGATCAACAACCAACTAAAATGGAACTCATAGCCCTGATCCTGATCTTCACGATGGTCTTGGTCTAACTTTTTCACTAATTACTTTGCCCAGTTCATCTGTATCCCCTCCATGCATTTTCGAGGTCAACAACAAACCCTGTGACCTGTGTGGGTTTGTTCTTATGAACTAGCTTACCAACAATCAACTGGAAATCAAGGCGCACTATGCCATTCTTGATGGAGGATACCTTATAGCCTCGCTTCCCCTTCTCCACACTGTTGTATGTATCTTTAATATTTTGTGCCAAGGCACGGTCTACAGCCTTCCCTGGGTAAAAGTCTTGTGGGTCTAGTCCTTGCATGCTCAATCCGATGATCTGATGGATCAATGTTGGGTCAACGATAATGTGTCTGTCTACTCACATCTAACCTTGATGGAAGCGCGACAGTAGGATATTAACACACGCTCTAACCTCCTGGTGCCTTCCAAAGTGGGTTATTTTCATCACGTTCAGAATAGTGGACTGTGCGAGGTCCATAGTCCATGGTTGGGGAATTATCCTTGACTTATTCCCCTTCATCCTGGTCAAATACCTGTGAGGAGTGAGGATGCTAAAGTTACATGATATTTAGTGTCATGATCTTATCCGACTAAGGCTTTCTTGTGCGTATCCCCTTCTGGAGGTATGCAGTGACCAAGGCATAGTCGAAGTCCCTGGGAACACTATCATGATTCACCGCATCACCCAGAGGTGGGATGTAGTCAGGAAAGATGGATGGGATTAACTTCGCATTCACCAAGCATCTCGATGCTTGCTTCTTTTCTCGACCGCAGATCGGGATGGTTCAGATTCATGAGCAGTCGACGGGGAGGCTTGCACTACTCTCGTCGATGAAGCTTGAATTCTGACGAACATCACCTTCTCATCCATAAGTTTGATTAGAACTTCTTCGATAGAATTTTCTACAACACTAATTTCATCTGACATGAACACTTGAGATCAGAAAACTCTGGTCGATGAAAAAATTCTCAATGCAATAGAATAGGTAGCGAAGTCTTAGTAAGCACAAAACAATAAAAATGAGTTCTCTTGTTGGCTCAAATAAAATTCGTGAAAGTATTCTCGATGCAACAGTCGCTAGAATAAGTAGACAACGATGTAATGGATCCCTCCAACAGAAAAGAATCCTTCATCAATGCAGTTATGTCTGTTACGACACGTTCCTAATGGTCCAATGGTGAGCTTTATGATCATAACTACTGGTCTAACGGTTATAATGCCTCCAACTGTCATATCTCTCCACCATGGAAAAATGCCAATTTGAGCTGCTTTGATATTCCGGTGAACTTCAAATTATGGAGACCTTCCTTCTATGAAGTCTTCTCTGGAACTTCCTATAATTTCTCCAACTTTTCCTTCTTCTTGCTGATCTTTCTAGCCTTCTTCCCTGTGATTTTCATCTCAGTATTCCTCTTTCCATTCTGATTCTTATCTCCTCTTGGCATAGTAACTTCGTGTTGGTGATGGTCTTTACTAGGGTTCAGGGGAAATAATTCTTCTCTGTCTGGGGTAGGTGCTCTACTCTCTTGTATAGATAGGTGTTTCAAGTCTTCTTGTGTTCTTTCAACTTCAACATCCAAGTTTCCAGTTTTGAACAACTTCGACCTATTCTCCTGTTCTTTGATCAAGTGTGCTTTCCTCCTAGTCATGAAATCTCTTAATTATTTTGTTTTATGTTATAGATCTTCCTCTTATTTTCTTCGGGTCCGATCTTTCTCAATCTAGGGTTTTCCTAGTAACATATCAAATGTGGCATTGTTCTAAATAAATTTAACAACCTCAAATTATTCCTCTGCCGAAGTTCCATGATCACTCATAGAGGTTTTGGTAAGTCTTCCACATAGGGTTATCAACTTTCCTCTAAATAATCCTATTCCTCCCAATGAAGGAATCATAGTAGTCTTTCCTAAAATTTCCCAAGTTCTTTTTGTCATAATATTCACCTGTGTTTCCTCATCTAGAACACAGTGTGCGTCAAAGTGCCCTATTCTTTTTTCCATGCACTCTTTCTCTTTGAAGATCTCTGATAAGTTGATAGCTCTGTGGTCATTCATGGTTTCTTGCATTTGTAGTAATACAATCTTTGATTCTTTCTAGGGTTATACTAGGGTCTCCGTTTCTTGGCCTTCCTCAGGGTTTTCTTGTCTCATATTCATTATTTCAACCTTAGCAATCATTCTAGGGAAATCCAAAACGTCATGGTCCATAGATTTACATCAAGGACAACTAGGTATTCTACCAGGGCATTCCTTAGCAAGGTGTCCTGGTCTTCTGCAACTGTAACAAATAATTAATCCTTTCTTTCTCATAAATGATCCCCAACCTTTCTTGTACTACGCACTAGGATCATGGTGGCTAACCTGCAGAAAATTATTCCTAGGATCCTGCATCCATTTATTAGTCCAAACATTATTTCTATGCATAGGAATAACATATTTTTCATTATTTCTATCAAATCTATTCATATCAAATCTTCTTTCTTCTAGCTTTTCCCTAGTTTTCATACTAGGAATTTTTTTATCAAACATACCTAGATTCATACTTTTGAAACAAAAATTTCCACTTATGTTACCTTTATCAGAGCACAAATCTTTTAGATCTTACCTCTTTTCTTCAGATCTTCCTCCTTTCCTAACATATAGCTTCGTAAGTCAAGTAGAGTATTGCGCACTAAAGCAACAGATCTATGCACAAAGATTTATTTATTTTCCTCAGTTCCCAACAATCACAGTTTCAGGTCCCGACAACAGAACCATTTGTTGGCACAGGGGAAGACCTAGGGTTCAATGCTTCAACAACACACCAACAAAACCCTAACTATTGCCCCTTTCGGCAACACCTGCAAAGCAAATGAAGTCTCACCCGAGGTAGAGGCAGGGGTGGTTGCAGGAATCAAATGTCTGCAACTTAGCTAGGACACAGATCTGTGATTACAATACTCTAACAAATCACTTAGCAGTTAACATTCGTCAATAATTAACCCTTATTCACATCGCAGATCCAAACCCTAATTACAGAGCAACGTAGTATTCAACAAGATTCAACACATTCAAGCACTAAGCACATCAACATAGATCAAATCTAGCATCTTATTCACATCATTAGGTACTAAGCTATCATATTCATCGAAGCATACATCATTGCACTAAGAATTAATCATATGAACCATAAAACAACCATAATGCACAAAACAACCACAACACATGATATACATGGTTCACCCCCAACCTAGGGCTACATCCACCAACTCTTCTCTTCTTTATTATCTTTAGTCAATCTTGTACATGCATAGAGCCACAAGGTCCTACTTCGCATAGGACAGGAGAGCTGCACGCACTCCGCCAGATCCTCCTTCCCCGGACTAGGTTACAACACAAAACCTTTACACATACTCTTACAGTCACTTTCACTTAGCCTTGCAAGCCTCACACAATATGTACAAAGAATTTACAACTATCACTTGCACTTAGCACACTGGCCTCCACTTGCCCTTAGCACTGCTACTTACATCGCCTAGCTTTCTATTTATACATTACCAAAGGGCCTAAAAATAGGTAAACCCATGGGCCGACATACCCATACCCATTACATAAAACCTAATCCCAAAAATGACCTAAAAGGGGCCGAGATCCATTGATCTCTACTTCGACTTGCTCTCTTCCTTTGACAGCCTGTCGAAGTCCCAAAATAGGTCAAACCTGACCAAGGATATCCAAAACTTGGTCAAGGGCCAACAAGGAACAACAAATTGACAATAGATACCATCCTGTATGGATTGATAGATTCAGTGAAATCCAAGGTGGGATCATGTGCATCAACAAAGAGCTTTGGGACAAGCTACAAGACCTTTATGCAAGGTAAGAAGCAAAATAAGAAGAAGAAGAAGAAGTTGAAGAAAATTACAACATCTCATATTTAAAAGAAGACAATAGAGGTGAGTTATTTTTCTTTAATTGTGAATGAGTAGGACATATTGAATTTGAATGTCCTTATCCAAGGATTGAAAGATATGATAATGAAGAAGAAAAGTCCAATGAAGAAGAAGAAAATCATGAAGCAGAAATGATTCAATAAGAAGATGAGAATCTTAAAAAATTGAAGCATGTTGAGATTGAAAATAACAAGCTCAAAAACATGGGTAGAAAACTAAAAAGTGAATTGTGTAGCTGTGAAAAGACAATTGAAAGATTGAAGAAACAATTAGAAGACTTTGAGAAACTAAGAGAAGAAACCATTTCCTTGAAAATTCTACTCAAAGAAGCAAGAAGAATAGGAGAAGTAAGGAATGTCCAAATGATGAAGAAAGAAGAAGATTGTGAAAAATTTGAACAATAAGTTCTCTCATTGAGGAAGATCTTAATAAACTCTCAAGTGCCAAAAGACTTAACACATTTTGGATGCATGGGTGAAACTTCATACAAAGAAGATGCAAATACCAACAAGAAGGTTGAATAAATCTCTACATAGACAGTTGATGAGAAGTCAACCGGGAAACCAAAAAGAAGGAATGATTACAAAAGAGATGAATATCCAAGAAGACCTCCTTTATTCAGTAATCAAAGAAGCTTCAATCAGTATGAAGGAAAATACAAAAGAGTAGATCATGAACCCAGATGGACTACATCAAGAAGAAGGTCACTTACTCCCAGGTATCAAAATTTCTTTCTTGGTCATTGTTATACTTTCAAAAAAATTGGACATAAGGCAATTAATTGCAGAATCAATGAAAGGAACAACTATGTAAGAAACATGAATGGTTTAAATAGAATACATGGAAACAATCGTGGATTTGTCAACATAAGTTATAATTCATTTTCCCCATTGATGAACAAAAATATTGTATGCTACAAATGTAATTATCTTGGTCACAAAGCACGAGATTGAAGATATATGAATGAAGATTCTCCTATGCCAAATGTCCCTATGCCATCCACAATATGGAGAAGGAAGGAGATTCCAAACAATGAAAATTGTTGAATAGCATTGACCGCTGAAGAATGTAAAGAAGAAGATGAATGATACATAGATAGTGGATGTTCTTCACACATGACCGAGGATCAAGACAAATTCACAAGATTGAAGAGAAATGGTGGAAATGTTGCATTTGGAGATGACTTATCTTCCAAAATACTTGGAAAAGGTGTAGTAGAGCTTGGAAGCAAAAATGTAAAAGCAAATAATGTTCTATTGGTTGAAGACTTGAAGCATAATCTACTCAATGTTAGTAAAATGTGTGATCAAGGATATACTCTCATGTTTGACTCATTGTTAGGTAGCTAGAGAGGTAGTAGTGGGGGACTAGAGGACCCATAGTGATAACAATGAAGGTCATTCAATGTAAGGTGGAATAGGTCCACGATATTATTAAATAAGGCCCACTATGGTAGTTAGATATAATAAATGGGTAGTTAGATATAATAAATGTAATAGGACTTCTTAGAAGGTTCTAGTTCTAGAAGATTCCTCCTCTAGAATGTTCTTAGGTAATGGTAGAACTATATAAAGGGGTTCAACCAATGTAACAGGACATGAAGAGAAATATTGTATTGTGAGCTATATCTAAATAGGAGGATGCCCCCTCGAAGAGGCAAGTGAACAGGAGAGGATCCCTTCCATAATAGGATCCGTTGTATGGTGTTTCCCTACCTCAAGGGCTTGATATAATAAAGTGTTGGGTTTCTATATTGTTCCATATTTCTTGTGCAGTGATTGTATTCAGATATATTTGGATCTATTTTGATATTTTTTATGCAGGTTTTTGGTTCTTAACAATTGGTATTAGAGAACTTTCCTTGGCCAAAGAAGGGAATAAATTTTTTCTCTTTTGTAGAAATTTTCTAGGGAAAAAATAGAGGGCGACGCACCTTAGGTTCATATCTGAAGCTTTACGAGTTGAATTTGGAAAAACAAAAGTGGGTATTTTAATTACTCTCGGAAAAACACCCAATTTCAAAAAAAAAATAATCCGAAACGGAGTTTGAGAAGTGAAGTTATGTGCATTTTAAATTCAATAGTTTTTCAGGGTTTTTTCGAAAAAAAAAAACCGCGATTTTCTGTCGTAACTTATTGTTCTATTTTTTGTGTTTTTTCGTGACAGTTGTGGGACCAAAGATTTCATAGGGTGATCTAATGGATAATTCCTCTCAAACCCTTAAATAAATTCTACCAATTACTGAAGCATTCAAATCCCAATTGTATGACACATTGGATGCCAAATTGGATGACTTTGTAGATGGCCTCACAAATGACCTCAATGATAGTTTTCATAGTATTCAAGATTCATTGGATAGCATGCAAGAGAGATTTCTTATGCCAAACATCAGGGATAAATATAATCAAGAAATATATGGTTGGTATGATTTGGAGGCCGATTGCGATGATTGATATATGGATATTTGTCATTTCTGGGATGACAACCACTTTCATATTTTATTTGATGACTCTAATCCATCTTTTGTAGATAACATCAATGTGAAAAATCAGGAGCTAATGATTATTACCATTGTTCATCTTGCATATTCTACAGTGTTATTATTCCTTCCATATTCTGCTACGACCCTTTTCCACTATGTGTATGGATCTTCTTATTTGGATCCACATGACAGGTGTCAGTCTTTGGAGAATCACTTTTAGTTGGTTATTGGGTTCCAAAATCTTCCATGAGGAGTTCACATGAGCACTTGGACATGGGACCCAGGCTTACAATGGCAGTTGGACTACTTCAACACGATGGCTTTCCTTTCTACATGGGACCTTGGTTCTTCAGTCTTCTTCAGCATTATGATCCACAATTATCCATGGGACCCTGGTATATGGTTGTAAATCAAGCATTGAGGACAACTCTTTCATAAGGAGGATTGAATGTTAGGTAGCTATAGAAGTAGTAGTGGTGGCCCAAGGGTCCATAGTGATAATAGTGGAGGTCATTCAATGTAAGGTGGACTAGGTCCACTATATTATTAAATAAGGTCCACTATGGTAGTTAGATATAATAAATGGGTAGTTATATATAATAAATCTAAGAGGAATTCTTAGAAGGTTCTAGTTCTAGATGATTCCTTCTCTAGAATGTTCTTAGGTAATGGTAACACTATATAAAGGGGTTCAAGCAATGTAATGGGACAAGAATAGAAGTATTGTATTGTGAGCTATAGCTCAATAGGAGGATGCCCCCTTGAAGAGGCAAGTGATCAGGAGAGGATCCCTTCCATAATAGGATCCATTGTATGGTGTTTCCCTACCTCAAGGGTTTGATATAATAAAGTGGTGGTTTTCTATATTGTTCCATATTTCTTGTGTGGTGATTGTATTCATATATCTTTGGATCTATTGTGATATTTTGTATTCATGTTTTTGGTTCTTAACACTCATAAAGATGCAAAATCAAAGAAGAATGTCCATGAATATTGGTTACAACTACAAGAAAAAGACCAAGTAACATATACATCCTATATCCATGAAAAATCTCCAAGGAAGAAAGATACCATAAAAAAGAAGTGTTATTAAGGGCTATATGTTCAGGGGGAGCAACCCCACCCTTTGCCATTGATGTCAAAGGGGGAGAGAAACCAAGAGCATGAGGACATGGGGACAATGAGTGTTTCCATCAATGACACAGAGGGATATTGTTGGAAGTTTGGTTGTTGTCATTGATGTCAACCCTAGTCATTGGTTGTAGTCATTGATGTCAACCCTAGCCATTGGCTTTTGGACCCCACAATTGATCGAAGTAGATAGACATGAATGAAATTAAACATGTAGATACAAAAAACATGGATGGATAGTATAATTCATGGCACTTCTAGTGGTATGTGGCATGTCACGTGGATCCTCACAATTAAGGAGAAATGATTTTTGAAGATGACAATGTAAATTGAAGCATAAACTAGATGTCGGCCCTAATGTTAAAGGGGAGTGACATAAAGGGTAAAAATACATATCATTATACATTCATTTTACACAAACAAGTTTGTTAATGAACAAGGAGATACAATTTGAATTTCATAGGAGATCTGAAGTAAAGAAGGCCAAATTTCAAGGGAGGATGAAGTCTCTTAGTGATGTCTTCTAAGGTATGTTATTTACAGGTCATATTACTGTTTTTGTTATAAATTCGTTTCTAGAACGATTCAGATGGTGAAATTCGGAGGCTATTGAGAAGACATATTTAAGTACATGTGGTAAAAATTTCAGCTCTTTATTCACTATAATTTTGGAGATACACTCTGTGGAAGATAGGGTGTTTGACTAGTCCTGAAGCTAGTTATAAACAGGTGTTCCGGGTAAAACAATCATAACGTATTCATATTGAATCCAAATAAAGTGAGACTAATTGCATTGGAAATAGTATGGGTTGTATTTTTCTGTGTACAAATTTCAAATTCCGATGTTAAATATTGAGATCGGTACATTATGTACAAGTTTTGTGTCATGAATAAACCATAATTGAATAAGGTATACCATTTTCTCTATAAATCCTTTTTTGGGAGATTCAAGGAGTGAAACTTGGAGGAGTTTTAGAGAATACATTGAGTAATATTATCTATAGGATCATAGTATTCCAAGAAGTGAATAATTGTAGAAGTTGAAGAAGTCTCAGGAGGAATTATCAGGTTCTATGTGATGGTTGGTTGATGGTGATAATTTAATGTAAAGTTTTATTATCTCTCATATATTCTTGGGTGGAAGGAAGGGGAAAGGATGGATATGTCAACCCTCTCTTGATATTGGAGGATTGTATCTTCCTTTTGGAGGTTTATCCCTCCTTTTACATTTAGAAGTTGTAGCTACCTTTGGAAGTCATTACTTTTCTTGAACACTAACTATTGATTATTTCTCATTTATTGTGCATGGTGTATTGTGGTGTATTGGTGTAACTCTTCTACTATTGTTCATTGCTCATTGGTTATAATTGAATATATAATCCAGTTGAAGTATAAGTTGATTTTTTTTTTAAATTGTACTTGATACTGATTCACCCCCCTATCAATATCAACAATTGGTATTAAAGTGGGTTACCATTAGTACAATTTAACCACTAGAAGGAATATCGTAAGTAGAAATGGAAGACAACATTCCAAATTGGATTCCACCATTTTATGGAAGAATTTTTTTATATTGGAGTAATAGAATGGAAACTTACTTGAAATCTCTTGGGGTAGATGTTTGTTTCTTAGTTTCTTTAGGATACAAGGCTTTGAAGAAACCAAAGACTACATCTCAAGAGGAAGCAAGAAGGAACAACAAATTGACAATAGATACCATCCTGGATGGATTGACAGATTCATTGAAATCCAAGGTGGGATCATGTGCATCAGAAAACGATATTTGGGACAAGCTACAAGACCTTTATTCAAGGGAAGAAGTTGAAGAAGAAGAAGAAGAAGTTGAAGCAAATTACAACATCTCATATTTCAAAGAAGCCACTAGAGGTGAGTTCTTTTGCTTTAATTTTGAAGGACCAAGAGATGTTGAATTTGAATTTCCTTATCGAAGGATTCAAAGAGATGATACTGAAGAAGAAAATTCCAATGAAGAAGAAGAAAATCATGAAGCATAAATGATTCAACAAGAAGATGAGAATCTCAAAAAGTTGAAGCATGTTGAGATTGAAAATAGCAAGCTCAAAAACACACATAGAAAGCTAAGAAGTGAATTGGGTAGTTGTGAAAAGACATTTGAAATCTTGAAGAAACAATTAGAATACTTTGAGAAACTAAGAGAAGAAACCATTTCCTTGGAAACTCTACTCGAACAAGAAAGAAGAATAGGAGAAGTAAGGAATGCCCAAATGATGAAGAAAGAACAAGAAGTTGTCTCATTGAGGAAGAGATTAAGAAACTCTCAAGTTCCAAAAGACTTAACACGTCTTGGATGCATGGGTGAAACTTCATAAAAAGAATATGCAAATACCAACAAGAAGGTTGAAGAAATATCTACACAGACAATTGATGAGAAGTGGACCAAAATACCAAAAAGAAGGAATGATTACAAAAGAGATCAATATCAAAGAATACCTCCTACCTCCAAGAATCAAAGAAGCTTAAATAAGTATGAAGGAAAATATAGAAGATTAGATCATGAACCTAGATGTACTACATCACAAAAAAGGTCACTTACTCCCAGGTATCAAAATTTCTTTCTTGGTCATTGTTATACTTGCAAAAGTTTTGGACATAAGGAAATTAATTGCAGGATCAATGAAAGGAAAAAATATGCAAGAAACATGAATGGTGTAAATAGAAGATATGGAAACAATCATGGATTTGTCAACAAAAGTTATAATTCATTTTCCCCATTGATGGACAAAAATATTGTATGCTACAAATGTAATTATCTTGGTAAAAAAACACGATATTGTAGATATATGAATGTAGATGATCCTATGCCAAATGTCCCTATGCCAACCACAATATGGAGAAGGAAAGAGATTCCAAACAATGAAAATTGTTGAATAACATTGACCGCTGAAGAATGTAAAGAAGAAGTTGAATGGTACATAGATAGTGGATGTTCTTCAAACATGACCGGGGATCAAGAAAAAATCATCAACTTGAAGAGAAAGGGTGGAAATGTTGCATTTGGAGATGACTCATTTGCCAAAATACTTGGAAAAGGTGTAGTAGATCTTGGAACCAAAAATGTAAAAGAAAAAAATGTCTTATTGGTTGAAGACTTGAAGCATAATATACTTAGTGTTAGTAAAATGTGTGATCAAGGATATACTCTCACATTTGACTTACAAAGATGAAAAATCAAAGAAGAAGGTTCAGGAATATTGGTTGTGACTGCAACAAGAAGACCAAGTAACATACACATTCTAGATCCACGAAAAATCTCCAAGGAATAAAGAGACCATAAAAATGAAGTGTTATTAAGTGCTATATGTTCAGGGGGAGCAACCCCAACAAAGAGAGTTACCTTTTGCCATTAAAATCAGGGGGAGCAGCCCCACACTTTGCCATTGATGTCAAAGGGGGAGAGAAACCAGAAGCATGAGGACAGGGGGAGCATGAGTGTTGTCATCAATGACAAAGGGGGAGATTGTTGGAATATTGGTTGTTTTCATTGATATCAACCCTAGTCATTGGTTTTATTCATTGATGCCAACCCTAGCCATTGGATTTTGGACCCCACAATTGATCGAAGTCGATATACATGAAGGAAACTACACATGCAGATACAAAACCCATGGATGGATAGTATAAGTCATGTCGCTTCTGGTGGTATGGGACACATCATGTGGATCCTCATGATTGTGGAGAAATGAACTTTTGAAGATGACAATGCAAATTTAAGAAGAAACTACATGTCGGCCCTAATGTTAAAAGGAAGTGAGATAAGGGTATAAATAAATATCATTATACATTAATTTTACACACACAATTTTGTTAATGAACAAGGAGATATAATTCTACTTTCAGAGGAAATCTAAAGTAAAGAAGGCCAAATTTCAAGGGAGGATGAAGTCTCTTGGTGATGTGTTCTAAGGTATGTTATTTACAGGTAATATTACCATTTTCTATATAACTTTGTTTCTAGAACAATTCAAATGGTGAAATTTGAAGGCTATTGAGAAGACATATCTAGGTACCTATGGTACAAATTTCAGCTCTTTATTCTCTATAATTTTGGAGATACAATCTGTGGAAAATAACTTTTTTGACTAGTCCTGAAGCTAGTCATAGATAGGTGTTCTGGGTAAAACAATCATAAGTTCTTCATAGAGAATCCAAATGAATTGAGACCAGTTGCATTGGAAATATTACAGGATGTAGTTTCCTATGTACAAATTTCAAAATCTGATGTTAAGTATTGAGCACGGGGCATTATGTACAAGTTCGCTCTCCTGAATAAACCAGAATTGAATAAGGTCTACCATTTTCTCTATAACTCCTTTTTTGGGAGGATTCAAGGAGTGAAAATTGGAGGAGTTTCAGAGAATACATTGAGTAATATTACCTACAGGATTAGAGTCATCTAAGAAGTGAAGAATTGCAGAAGTTCAAGTAGTATCAGGAAGCATTATCATGTTCTATGTGATGGTTGGTTGATGGTGATAATTTAATGTAAAGTTTTATTATCTCTCATACATTCTTGGGTGGAAGGAAGGGGAAAAAATGGAGAGGTCAACCCTTTCTTGATATTGCATGGTTGTATCTTCCTTTTGGAGGTTTATCCCTCCCTTTATATTTGGAAGATGTAGCTACCTTTGGAAGTCATTAATTCCCTTGAACAATAACTATTGATTATTTCTCATATATTGTGCATGGTGTATTATGGCGTATTTGTGTAACTCTTCTACTATTTTTCATTGCTCATTGGATATAATTGAATATATAATTTGGTTGAATTATAGGTTGAATTGTTTTTTAAATTGTACTTGATACCGATTACCCCCCTCTCAGTATCAACAATACCACCATATAAATATGGTTTGACCAATCCACAAAAGGGGATTTGGTCTTATAAAAGAATTGACATGATCAATACACAAAAGGGGATTTGATATATAATATAATAAATCAAATATAATTAGAATATGATTTTAATTTACAATATTTCAACACTTTCAACCTGTCACATCAATCTGTCACATCAACCTGTCACATCAACCTGTCACATCAACCTATCTCAATAACCTGTCACATCAATATCATAAACTAAACCATATCTAATCACATATATCAATCACCAAGAACAACTCTCAACCATATGTACATTATCACAAATATGTGCATCATCCAAAACAACTCAAAACTATCACCAAGATATGATTCTAGATCATATACCAAATTCACCAAGATGTGATTTTACCAATGAACCAACATATGTATGCCACATCATCCATAAACCATTAACCATGTACTAGTCATATACAACTATATGCCTAAACATCATTGATATACAACTAACCAAATGTCCAACATGCACCTCAACCATGTGCCAAACAATGCATCAAAATATATACCAATGTAGCCTAGATATGCACTAGAAATGTGCCTCAACAAATCTTCCTCAAACAACATGTAAAATACATACAATATGTACCACAATACATATACCAAAAACTCACCAAGACATTCCTCAAGCATGCTCCACAAGATCACAAAGATACACCCTCAACCAATCATATAACATACCTTTTAACTCTGTAGAAATCCTACTGCATCAGATCTCAGACAAACATACCTTTATGGACATTACCAACCTTGGATGAGCATCTCTTCAAATCCTTTTAATTATCTCTTCATATATCCATGCTTTCCTCTTCTACCGGTCACAGATGTCTGTGCTTTCTTCCTTTTTGATTCACATATGTCCATGACTTTCCATTCTTCAACTCGCGAATGACATGAATGTGACCATCTATGAATATTACATATGTCCTCACTTCTCTATGCATGTGACCCGTGGATGTACGTGACCTATCTTTCTATAGCTTGTGGATAACCTTAGAAAACCTGGAACAATCACATTCTCTGCATCTCCAAAACTTTCTCTCCTTCAAACCTTCATTTCCTCATACTCATTGCTTCAGATTTTTCAATAGTACCTTCCCATAACACTTTACAACATAGATATTCAATGTTTTCGATAGGTGATAATGGGAGTCTCTTGATATCTTATTTATACTTCCCAAGTGCCTTCCTTTAGGGGCCATCTTCTAACTGTTTTACCCATCTTCCTTCTTCTAGGGATAACCCACTTTCTTGTTGCAACTACTTTACCCATAATTAGTAAACTCATAACTTTTTGTTGCAACTAATTTATTTTAATTACTTTCTTATTGCAAAACATTTACCCATAATTAAATCCTAGTTGCAACCACTTTGACTAGCAAAATTTTTGATGACTTTCTAGGAGTTTCTAGAATAATTGACTTCTTGTTGATTTTCTAGGGGTTTCTAGAATATTATTGAGGGTCCTCCAACTCCACAAGGCCATATCTCCTCAACCGTGAGGAATCACGTGACATACCACATATCACCAGAAACATCACGACATGCACTATCTATCTATGATATTATTCCTTGCAATTACACTATCCTTATTGTCCATATTCATTAATCAACTTCGGGTCCCATAACCACACCTCCGAGAATACATGTAGACTACATCAAATGCACCCAACTAAATCACCATCAAACTTGATCATACACATTTCAATTAATTATCTATCATGTTTAGACCTCTCCACGGGTTGACATAAATCTCTAAGGGTTGACATCAATGACAACCAACTATCCAAACAAACTTTCCAACAATATCCCCCTTTGGCATTGATATCAACACCAACATTGATGAAAATTTGAAACATTGATGCTCCAACATTGATGCTCCAACACTGATGCTCCCCTTGTGACCATTTATCCTCATCAATGTTTCTCAGTCTCCCCCTTTGACATCAGTGAAAAGGGTATTTGTCCTTGGGTATGCTCCACACGTCTTCATGCATTTGTTCTTTCTCTTTGTTCCAATGCCTTTGTTCTTTCTTTTCTTCTTTGGAAAAAGGTAACTCCCCCTGTCGATATGTCTCCCTTTGTCTACATGCTATTGATCTTCCCTCCTAGATCTCTTTCTCTAATGATATCTCTTTCCTTTGAAATGTATACAAGATGTAGATCGATGTAAGGATACATGTATATGTTTCCTTTCCTCACTTCCAGTGCCACTAATTTTCCACTGGTGCTTCCTCTTGTAATTCTCAGAAATATATAAAAAGAATTCAAAATTTGATTTCTTCATTTACTTGTCATGTTCACTTGACCATACTGTTCAACAATATCCTACTGATGATATAAATTGTGCTGGTGGATTCTCTTTCCCCATTCTATTGTGACTTTAGTTGCTTACCTTTATGTGGCCAACTGATTCCAAATGATTCCACTGATTCCAATTATTAATACACTGCTATGCATCTTCTATGACCCGTGCTTTTTGTACTTGCTAAACATATCATGAATCCATGTTTGTCCATATGTCCATAACTCTGCTCCTCGACTATCCATAATTTTGACCCATTTGTTATTGTACCATCATAAATGATTCACGATTGTAACTGATCATCTGCAAACCAAACTATGCATGTATGAAACAACCTTTACTGAATATATTTTTTCTTGAGTACAATAAAAAACTTCTTCCTATGAAACTGCCAACTGATACCTGTGTGGGAACACTACTTCTCAACTAATCAATCAATATTTCATTATGTACTTCTACTATCTGACTGCTATGAATCTGTCTCTGCAATACTTCAAATTTTCTCAAAGGATTGTTCTCTAATTTGTAGTATATACTACACTGAATCCCCCTATTCAATATTCATATTAACTCATAGTCTCTAAGTCAGGTGGCTCATAAAAATACCCTCTCCAATGTGGAGTAATATTACTCTTCTTCTGTAGACTCATCATCTCTCTGAACTATGACTTCTTTCTTTCTACATGTGGATTGATTTTTCAATACAATTATTGTAAGTACAATTTCTTGGGCTTGTTCTTTATTCATCTACTCTTATTTTCTTTCTCTCTCTACTGCACATCTTATGATCTCCGGGACTTGTTATTTATTCACCTATTCTTATTGTTTTTCATTTCTTTTCCAAACCTTCTTATATCTGACATCTTCCTTATTTATGTATATTTTTTGTCATCTTGTATTATTTCCAATATTGAGAGTATGACTTATGGGTGTCCTTTGTTCATTTGATCTTCCTTAACCTGTTCTTGTTTTCTTTTCCAAATCTTATTATATATGATATCAATGTTCTTTCTCGAGGAAGTATCCATCATGCTTCTACAATCATGATCTATGTGACCATAATTGTGGATACATTCAATATTGTGTGGAGCCACATACGTATTTCTTTCTTGAATATTTCTTCCATAAGACCTACAATCTAAAACTTTATGTCCAAAGTTAGTATAATAAAAAAAATTACCATAAAAAAAATTTACATACATGGGAGTGAATGGTGTAGTCCGTTTGAATTCCTACCTTGACTAATCATGTTTGAAGCTTCTTTGTGGATTGAATGTGGAGGGTCTTCTTGAAGATATATCTTTATCATTTTCTTAGATTCTGGTTGACCATGATTCCTTCCTTTGAATACTTCTTCATAAATCTTGTTATTTTCTTCATTCTTCTTTTTTGACAATCTAGAATTCTTCTCTTCATTTTCTACTGTTGATGTGGATGTTTCTATCTCTTCAACATTCTTGTTGATCTTGACGATTTTGGATCTCAATGTGACAACTTATTCTTCAATATTCTCAACCTCTTCTTATTTCTTCATCATCTGACTCTTCATGACTTCTTCAATCTTTTTGACTTATTCCAACTGATCTTTTAGATTCACGATGACCTATTGGGATTCTTTAGAGATTTATTGAGAATACTTCCTGACTATTTTTTCCTCAAGAGACTTGTTTTTCTTCCTTTATTTCATTATTTATTCTAAAGCCCTAATTAATTATTCCTTAAAGTCTACTATTCCTTCTTCACAATCTTCTTCTTCTGAATCTTCTGAATCTTTCTAACATGATGAGAATATTTATTCTTGTTCTGTACCTACACTTTCTATGATGGGAGATTCCTCAAAGTAAATATTAGGTATCTTATACCAAATTTCTTTAGATGATGAACACTATCCCACTTTGTCCTTTACTGAAACAGGTAATCCTTCCAAGATAAAATCCAATCCTATTTTTTTGTTACTTTACAATTCCTTCTTGGTTGCAGTTGTTGGTTTCTATGTAGCATTGTATCCTATAAAAATTGAGTGTTAAACATCATATACCTATTCCTATAATTTTTTTTTCATTATTATGCTCCACAACTCATACTTTAGACCATTCTAACCATTGAATTATGGTATTCCATTTCTATACAAACTGTTTCTCTCCACGATCTTCCTTCTAGTGGTTAAACTATTTCTGAAGGAACCAACTCTGATACTAATTGTTGGAGTACTGAGGGAGGCAGTGAATCAGTATGATCACTTCTTACCACTTTTAATTACAATATGTATTCTTTAACTTTAACAACAATGTTCAATGGCTTATCATTTATGTATTCAATACATTATTTCATCATAAGCAATATCATCCATCGGTTCATAATAAAAAACCATAAAGAAATATCCACAAATACACAATACACCAGAATTTACATGGAAACCCAAATGGGTAAAATCCACATAATTATTTTCTGATATGTCATAAGAAATACATTCATAGGAAGAACCAACTTACCAATTTTCCATCTCCAACTAGAAGGAGGATACAACCTGAAGGAAACTACAACTCCCAAAATTCTCTGGCTCTAACCAGAAGGAGGATACAACCCCTTGATTCTAAGGATCCAACCTGAAGGAAGCTCCAACTCCTTGATTCTCCGACACCAACCAAAAGGAGGCTACAACCCACTTTCCTTACTCCATCCAACTACCATGAAATATAAATGTAGACAACCTGTCACTACCATCGAATCAAACAACGTGTCACTGTCAAATTGTCACGTCAATATGTCACAAAAACCTATCACATCAACCTGTATCAACAACATATCACATGGACATTTATCAAAAACCTTTCACATCCATATCAATAACCAAACCAGGCCTAATCACATAGATCAATCACCGATAAAAACTCTCAACCATATGCACAATATCACAACAATGTGCTTCAACCAAAATAACTCAAAACCATCACCAAGATGTGCTTCTAGATCATATACTAAAATCACCAAGATGTGATTTTACCAATTAACTAAGATATGTATGCCACATCATCCATAAACCATTAACCATGTACTCTTCACATCAAACTATATGACAAAACATCACTGATATACAACCAACCAAATGTCCAACATGCACGTCAACCATGTGGCAAACAATGCATCAAAAGATATACCAATGTAGCCTAGATATGAACCAGCTATGTGCCTCAACAAATATTCCTCAAACTACATGTACAATATGTCCAATATGTACCATAAGACATACACAAAAAACTCACCAAGACATGCATCAAGCATGATCCACAAGATAAAAAAGATACACCCTTAACCAATCATATAAAATACCTTTTAACTCTGTATAAATCCTACTACATTAGATCTTAGACAAACATACATTTTTGGCCATTACCAATCTGGGATGATAATCTCTTCAAACCCTTTCATTGATCTCTTCGTATATATGCACTTTCCTCTTCTACTGCACACAAATGTCCACACTTTCTTCTTTTATGATCCACGTATGTCCGCGAATTTCCCTTCTTCAACTCATAGATGACCTGAACACGATCCTCTCTCTATGAATATCATGGATGGTTGTGCTTCTCTATTCTTGCAGCCCACAAATGTACATGACCTATATTTTTTCATCTTGCTGATAACCTCTGAAAACCTTGAACAATCACATTCTCTACATCTCCAAAACTTTCTCTCCTTCAAACCTTTGCTACCTCAGACTCACTTCTTTAGATTTGTCAATAGTACCTTCCCATAACACTATACAACACATATATTCAATGTGTTCAATAGGTTCTAATGGGAGTCTCTTGATCTCTTATTTATACTTCCAAAGTTCCTTCCTTTAGGGGCCATCTTCTAATTGTTTTACCCATCTTCCCTCTTCTAGGGCTAACCCACTTTCTTGTTGCAACTACTTTACCCATAATTAGTAAACTCATAATTTATTGTTGCAAATAATTTATTTTTAATTATTTTCTTATTGCAACAACTTTATGCATAATTGACTCCTAGTTGCAACCAATTTGACTAGAAAAATTCTTGATGACTTTCTAGGATCTTCTAGAATAATTGACTTATTGTTGACCTCCTAGGGGTTTCTATAATATTCTTGAGGGTCCTCCAACTTCACAAGGCCATATATCCTCAACCGTGAGGAACCATGTGATGTATCACCGGAAACAAAACGACATGTACTATCCATATATGATAGTATTCCATGAAATTACATTTTCCTTGTCCATATTCCTTAATTGTAACGACCCTAATTGAATAAATGATCAAAGATTATTAAGTAAAATTAATTAAAGAAAATAATCGTGATTAATTAAGTAATACTCTAACTACAGATCACATTTAATGACCTGTGACTTAAATTTAAGAGATAAAAAAAAAATGATATAACATGGATTGCGTATGCAGTAGGGGGTGGCATATGCAGGGCGAGGAGACCAGAAATCCCGAGATGATAAAAATATTAAAGAAGGAACGAAGGACGAAGGACGGGGGGTGGTTGTGAAGTTAATGCATGAGTCGACAGGGAGGAATAAGGGACGGGAAGAGGGGATGTGCGCACCATTCGGCGGGGATGGAGGCTGCGGACTGTATTTGCTGAGCCGGCTGTATTGGCTGAGACTGTTGTTTTTTTTTTCCGTGAGCAGAGAGCCTCTGGACGGTTATGTTTTTTCGTGAGCAGAGAGCCTCTGGGCGGTTGTGTTTTGCTGTGAGCAGCGAGTTTCTGAGCACTATTGTATTTTGTGGACTTTTGGACTTACTGTGAGCACATAGTTTTGAGACTGTGGCTTTTGATCAGGGGAGGCACTGAGTTGCTGGAGGTTTTGGGCACAGAGGGCCAGGATATCCGTAGATATCCTGGAGCTAGGTAGTTTTCCTAGTTGGCAGGGAGGACAGTAGTTTTGGGCATTTATTTTCCTATTTGTGACAGGGTTGATCTAGTAGCAGGAAGAAGGAAGGCAGCAACAAGGCACAGTGGCAACAACAATTAGCATCAGAACCAGGTACTTTGTTAAGTTATGTATTTATTTCTTTCTACATGAAATCAATATTTATTGATAAATCTAAATTACTGAAGTTGTTGTCATGAAAATCAATATTATGCTAGAAATTTATTGTTTCAGTTTACTAAATAAAATGTTTATGAAACTTAATGATGTTTAGAAATATATGGGCATTACATTAATCAACTTTGGGTTCCATAACCACACCTCCGGGACTACATGTAGACTATATCAAATTCACCCAACTAACTCACCATCAAACTCGATCATACAAATTTAAATCTATTGTTAATCATGTTTGGACCTCTCCAAGGGTCGAAATCAATCTCTAAGGGTTGACATCAATGAAAACCAATTGTCCAACAACTTCTATAGGTGATCATCCAACACTCTATTCATAATTTGAGTAAAAATAAAATATTAACAACTTACCTTTCCAAATAGAGACATGCAAAAAACCAATCAACAAAATATGATTTCCAACTTTATGTTAGGAACCAAATATAAAAATATCATAAAATACTTAGAATAAGTACTCAATGCCTTGACAAAAAGAGAAATTCAAAGAAGAAGAATCTTCGAGGGGGAAACCTCCTTACACATCATATGATCTCAAAAATACAAGATGATTCTAAATGAAAAGGTTTCCTTGGTATATATATATATATAAGAGACTAGGAAGTACAATTACAACTAATGGACTGAAGCCAATGTAAATAAAATAACAATATTGATGTAATATGCCCCAATTAATGGGTAATGTGCCACTATTTTGGGCTTAGCATGCCCCTCCCTTTCAAACAAGTGTTGTCCACAACACATGAGTAATTCTGGATGTGTCTGTATAAAAGACTCATCTTCCCAAGTGGAATCTTCAATAGGTAGTTTCTTCCACTTAATGAGATACTCTGAAATGGATCTATTCCTCAACTGGTGATTTCTTGTGTCAATGATAGATTTAGGCACCAATATGATTTTTCCTTCCTCATCAAGTTATGGAAATATTGTTTGAACTGTGATATTTCCACCTATAACCTTCTTTAAGCATGAAACATAGAAAAATGGGTGTACTCATGAAGATGCAAGCAACTCCAATTTTTATGCCATAGTACCAATGTTTTACAACACCTTATAAGGGCCATAGTATTTTGGTGATAATTTATTATTCTTCTTATCTTTCTTGAGGGAAATCTGTTTGTATGTTTGTAGTCTTAAAAATACCCAATCGCCTACAAAAATTATTTCACTATGATGCTGATTTGCTTGTTGTTTCATGCGATTTTGTTCCATGATCATGTTCTCTTTTAAGAGTTGGAGAACTTGTTGTTGATGCTTGATTTGATCTTCCATTGCTTGAACCTTAGATTTTTCTTTTAGAGAAGAATTTATGGACGATGGGTGATATCCATAGAGCACCACAAATGGTGTCATTTTTGTTGTAGTGTGAATGGAAGTGTTATACCAACATTCTGCCAAGGGTAACCACTTAAAACATTGTGTTTGTTTATCATAGACAAATCAATGAAGGTAGACTTCCAAACATTTGTTCACTATCTCAGTTTTTTCATCATATTTAGGATGATAAGATGAGCTATGAGCCAATTGAGTACCCAAACAAGAAAATAATTATGTCCAAAAATGTCCAGTGAATATGGGATCTCTGTCACTTACAATAATCTTTGGGCTTCCATGTAGCTTTTGAATTGTCTCCATGAATGCGGTGGCAACTGCAGTGGCCTTGAAAGGATGAGAGAGTGCATAAAAGTGTGCTTACTTGGTTATTCTATCAAAAATCACCATGATGACACTATTTCCTTCATAATTTCGTAACCCTATGATGAAATCCATGGAAACCTCCTCCTAGTTCTAACTTCGGATGGCTAATGGTTGTAAAAGATTCGAGGTCTTAATTGTTTCCACCTTATTTTGCTGGCAAACCAAACATTCTACCACAAACCTTTGAACATCAATTTTAGGGCCATCCCCAAAAACATCCTTCTTGACCACGTGATAGGTTTTCAAAAATTCTGAGTGCCCTCCTACCAGAGAGGTGTGTAATTCCAAAAGTACCTTTTGTTTGAGTTCGGAGTTCTTACATAAATATAAGAGATATTTGTACCATAGTGAATCATTTTTCCATGTAAATGTATTTGATGCAATGGAATCCTGCTGAAACCTTTGAATGAGAGTCCAAACTTCTTCGTCATTCTTCCATTCATCCCTTGCTTCTGTTATCCAATCAGGCTGGATGATCAAGATATTATAGAGAAAGACTTCAACATCTTCATCCTTTCTTGAGAGTGCATCTGCCACAAAATGTTTCTTCCCTTTTTTGTAGATAATTTCAAAATCATAAACCAACATCTTGGTCACCCATTTTTGTTGTTCTTCTAAATATAGTATTTGTTCCAAGAATTATTTAAGAC
>ML787751.1:38712-56435 GCA_009831015.1 Picea engelmannii | reverse complement strand
TAATATTATTGATTAACATAATTAAGTTGATCAATATTAATAAGGGGACTAACTTGAAACTTAGGTTAATGGATTAATCTAGGTTATTGGGTTGATAATAATTAATCAACATCATGTTCAAGATCACATTAATTAGTTTTAAATGAAAATTTTAAGGACTTAGACTAGGATAAGTGGGAGGGGGCTTCTATGCACTAGGAAGGTAAGTTAGAGGAATTGGTGAGTGTGGTACAGTGCTAGCATAGCTACATGGTGAGGGAGTCAATAGTTTTCTTAGGAGAAGACATCGAACTTAGATGCTTTAACCCTGACCTAGCCACTTCCCCTAAAGAGAGTAACGTCTTTTTATAGACAAGTAAAAAAAACTTACGCCTAACCCTGTTTTCAAGTTTAAGTTGTGTAAATGTGAATTGCCCTAAACTCTCCCTAAAATTTTTTTGGTGGATGCAGATTTAATTATGCAGGATGGTTAGGACTCGAGGAAATCACGGTAGAGGGGCATCGTCGCAAGGACCACCAACGTTGCCACCACCATCGCCTGAATTAGCTCTCATTCTACGCTCTTTGGAGGCCACAAATGAGACTTTAAAGGGGCGTCAGCCAACAAGGATCTAAGTGGATCCCCCACCATGTGGAATGGGTAATCCTGAAGCATCAAGGGATTTAGGGGGAAGGCCTCCACCCAAGGAAATCACTATAGAATTGTAGAAGATCAAACTTCCAGAGTTCACTGGGGGTCGTGCCAGTGAACGTGCAACAACATGGTTGGAAGGGATGACACGATGTTTTTCCTTAAGAGACTATGCTTCCACATCAAAGGCGAAGATAACGATTTTTCAGTTGAGGGACAATGCCTTGAATTGGTGGGGCAACCTTGAGAGGCAGTTGCACCTTACCCAAGATACTGTCTCTTGGGAAATTTTTGAGGAAAGGTTCCGAAGGAATTATCTACCAGCTTACTACGAGGAACAACAGGTGGGAGAATTTCATTCTCTAGTATAGGGGAACAGGACCATGGAAGAGTACGAGATCAGGTTCATGGAGTTGGTGAAATACGTTTCATACATGGATAATGATCATCGACAGGAAAAACACTTTGTCTGTGGGTTAAACCCTAAGATAAGGGCCATGATAAGGATGTGGAAATCGTCTTTAGTAGCGAAAGAAGTTGAAAATCCACATTATGATGAGGAACACATGAACTTAAATGGAGGTACGAGATCGACCTTTCCGCATCATCCTGGATTTGTGGGGAAGGTCCCTAGGACCTTCTCCAGGGGAGGGATCTCTATACCACCTCCTTATGGTAATAGAGTCACACCAAGGACAGTTGCTACATGTATTTCAATGGAAGCAAGTGCATCATCCCGCTCTTCACCAACAACGCAGATAGGTCCATGACCTTCTCAGGGAGTAGCTAGTAGGAGAAGGGGTTCCAGGGGAAGGAACTCATTTAAGAGACCGTCACAGAGTAGTGTGCAGGTTCAATCTCGTGTTACATGTTGGGGACGTGGAGGTCCCCATTACCAACATGAATGCCTGGAGTTTCAAGAAGGATTTGTACATAGAGAAGGAAAGGCCCTGATGGGAAGAGCAAGTGGTAGCCACGCGATTTATGCAACAGTTAATAATTTCCAGGAAGAACATCAATCCACGGTGGTGGAGTCGTAAGGTATGTTAAATCATATCAATGTTAAAATTTTATTTGATTCTGGTGATACATATAGTTTTATTTCACCATATGCATTAGAAAAGAGTGGGTTGGAAGCCTACGAGCACAATGAATTTAAACAAGTTGAGATGGCTTCGGGGAAAAAACAAGCGGTAGGACCTAGCTTTGAAAATTATCTAGTAGACCTAGGAGTGTGTACTATCAGGTTGAAGGTATACGTCACTGCTCTCGGGACGTATGACCTAATCATTGGAATGGATTGGTTAGAAGCCCATCGAACTATGGTAGATTGTTTAGCAAAAAGGGTGCTTTGTGTTGACGATGAAGGAAGGCCAATAGAGATCCATGGTGTACGGAGAAAGGTGTCTCTACACTTTATCTCAACTATGAAGGTTAAGTGGTGTATGAGGCAAGGGTTTCGACTATATGTAGTGGAAGCAGTGAATTAAAGGAAAGGACCCTCCTTGGACCAATACCCTGTGTTGTCAGAATTTAAGGATGTTTTCCCAAACGAGTTGCCAGGGTTACCTCCTGAGAGGGAGCTTGATTTTACTATTGAGCTAAAACCTGGTACAGAACCAATTTCCAAGACTACGTATAGGATGACAACACCAAAACTTTGTGAGTTGCATATGCAGTTGAAAGAGCTACTTGAATTAGGACTAATAAGACCCACTGTCTCACCTTGGGGTGCACCAGTAATATTTGTGAAGAAGAAGGATGGTTCCTTATGACTATGTATAGATTACAGGGACTTGAATCGTGCTATAGTGAAAAATAGGTACCCAATGCCATGAATAGATGATCTCTTTGATAAGTTGAAAGGAGCAATGGTATTCTCAAATTGATTTGCAAACAGGGTATCACCAGTTAAGGATTAAGGAAGGCGATATTCCTAAAACTGGCTTTCGAACTAGGTTTGGGCATTACGAGTTCGTTGTAGTACCTTTCGGATTGACCAATGCGCCAACAATATTCATGAGCCTCATGAATGGTGTATTCTGGAAATACTTAGACTGCTTTGTACAAGTATTTCTAGATGATATCCTCATCTATTCCAAGAACGAAAGAGAACATGAGGAACACTTACGAGTAGTGTTGTCCTGCCTTAGAGAGAACAAATTGTATGGGAAGTTGTCAAAGTGTTCCTTCATCCAGAAATAAATTCACTATTTAGGTCATATCATTTCTGATGAAGGAATCTCTGTGGACCTACAAAAGGTAAAGGCCATTATGGAATGGCGAGTGATGAAAAATTCTCATGAGGTAAGAAGCTTCATGGGGCTAGTAGGTTATTATCGGAGATTTGTGGAAGGGTTCTCTAAAATAGTGAAACCCATCACCACTTTGCAGCGCAAGGGGGTCAGGTATGAATGGACAAAATAATTTGATAGTGCATTCATCGAGCTTAAGAGGTTACTAACTAGTGCGCCAATTCTACGAGTGTCGGATATGGAAAAGGACTTCACAGTCTGCACAGATGCCTCGAAGCAAGGGTTGGGAGCTGTACTAATGCAGGATGAAGGAGTGATAGCTTATGCATCAAGGAAGTTGAAGAAACATGAGGACCTTTACGCTACTCATGATTTAGAGTTGGCAGCTGTAATGCTAGCTCTGAAACTTTGGAGGCACTATCTAGTAGGACGAAACTTTAAGCTAAAAACAAACCATCAAAGTTTAAAACATCTCTTCACTCAAAGGGATCTAAATTCCAGGCAAAGGTGATGGAGTGAGTTTATGAGTGAGTACGATTTTGGTATTTCTTACATCAAGGGAAAATAAAATGTGGTCGTGGATTCCTTGAGCAGGAGACCACATGTCTTCTCCTTGGTACCCTTAAAAGTCAATCTGAGGGAACGTGTTTTGACACAACTCCTTGGAGATAGTTGGTATTTAAAGGTTACTTCAAACCTCGAGAGTGGAAGGAAGTTAGATCCAAAGTATGATGGATATATCCTTGAAGCAAATGGACTATTAAGATATCAAGGAATGATGTACATCCCCGAAAGTGGGTATATTCGAAGCATCATACTGAAGGAATCCCATAGATCACTTTATTGTGCGCATCTAGGTGTGAAGAAAATGTACGCAGACATGAGGAAGCTCTTATTATGGGTAGGCATGAAGCACGATGTAGTCCATTTCATCGCAAAGTTCCTAGAGTGTCAACAAGTGAAAGCCGACCACCATCACCTGACAGGTCTCCTACAACCACATGATGTTCCTATGACCAAGTGGGAAGTCATTTCTATGGATTTTGTTGTGGGGTTTCCGCTCACATCTCTTAGGCACAATTCCATCCTTGTGATAGTTGATAAGTTGACCAAGAGTGCTCATTTTATTTCGGTTAGAGACACTTACGATGTCATTGATGTGGCACGCGTGTTTTTAAGTGAGGTCATCTGTTTGCATGGGATGCCTAAGAAGATCATTTCAGATAGGGACTCCAGATTCACTTCTAGATTTTGGACAAGTTTGCAATCAGCGTTGGGGACTCAGTTGAGCTTAAGCACAACTTATCATCTTGAAACGGATGGGCAAACTGAGAGAGTAAATCAAGTCATGGAAGACATTCTTAGGATGTTTGACATGGATAATCAAACCCATTGAGAGAAGTACCTAACTTTGGTAGAGTTCGCCTACAATAACAGTTTTCATAGCTCCATCGGAATGCCACCTTACGAAGATTTGTATGGAAGGCCATGCAGAACATCGTTGAGTTGGGAAAGATTAGAAGACCGAGTAACAGTTGGGCCAGAGTTGATTCAAGAGATGGAGGAGCAGGTGATTCATATTAGGCAGAGACTAAAGGAAGCACAGGATATACAGAAAATTTATGTGGATGCACATAGGATTGACCGAAGTTATAAAGTGGGAGATCAGGTTTTCATTCGTATCAGGCCTAATAAGAGTACAATTCAGTTCGGGAAGGGGACAAAGTTTTCAGTTCGGGAAGGGGACAAAGTTTTCACTTCGATTTATAGGACTGTTGAAAATCCAAGAGAAAATTGGACCCATTGCCTATCGTCTCGTACTGCCACCCCACTTGCATAAAACTCATAATGTTTTTCATGTATCTATTCTATGTCATTATGTTGATGATGAATCACATAAACTAAATTGGAAGGAATTGTAGGTATCAAACGCGGGAACCCTCACGGTAGAACCATTACGCATATTGGACCATAGAGTCCGACAGCTTAGGAACCATCTGGTAGACCAAGTTAAGGTCTAGTGGGACAAGTATAGTCCAGGATCTACTACTTGGGAGGATGCCAAGACTTTACGATGGGATTATCCCTCACTTTTTTGAACACCTCGAGAATATGTTTCTCGAAGGTTGGGTGTATGTAACACCACCTTTTGACTTAGACAAATAGGATTACATGAGGCCTAATCACCTTTATGTTCTATTCATAGTAAAACTATTAATGATACACTTGAACTTTTAAGACGTATGAACCTTTATAAATGTTTAAATGTCACTTGAATGATGATGGATATGATGCGACCTATTATGTGAATGTAAATTCTATGAATGTTTAAATGTTATTTGAATGATGATGGATATGATGCGACCTATTATGTGAATGTAAATTCTATGAATGTTTAAATGTTATTTGGAATATGATGGATATGATGCAACCTACTATGTGAATGCAAATTCTATAAATGTTTAAATGTCACTTAAATGATGATGGATATGATGCAATCTATTATGTGAATGTGAAATCTATGAATGTTTAGTGTTATGTGAATGATGGTGGATATGATGCAATCTATGATGTAAATGAAAATCTTATGAACGGGTAATGTTAATTGAATTATGGGGATATTATGAGATCTATTTCTAACTTGGAAATTTTGACATTAAATTTGTTGGTACATGGATACCGAATTGAGATTATGGTCAGATGCATTTACATTATGATAGTGCATAGATATGTATGAGTTGTGTTATAGACTAATCTGTAGGTCAATGGGCTATGAAATAGCCAAGAGATAATGGTAATGAAAGTGGATGTCATGACCACCGACCGGAAAACAATATGGTATGAATCTTTGTATGTGAAATTATATTGGTTTGAATGCATAGCTATGATATGTGGACCAATGCAGGATTTGAGGTGATGAGACTGCCTAAAAACTGAATAACGATGAAAAAATTCCCAGCAACATGATGCCACTGTATATTCCATTGTAGGGTGTGGACCCTAGTCTTATTAGGAGGGTTGGAGGAATTTCCCACTGTGAATCCTCCGAAACTTGGAGTCATGGTAGGATGGTGTTAGCTCACGCTCCCCTAGACGTGTGATGATGACTGTCAGTTGCCTGCTGGGGAAGCTTGGTCAAGATAGTGACACTTCCTCTTTTGAGTTCTATTTGGAGTTAGGTCAATACAGTTTACGCTCCAAGATAGTCCAACATAGGAAGGATAG
This sequence comes from Picea engelmannii, assembly GCA_009831015.1. Lineage (NCBI taxonomy): Eukaryota > Viridiplantae > Streptophyta > Pinopsida > Pinales > Pinaceae > Picea > Picea engelmannii. The sequence continues at coordinate 50,324 of ML787751.1, read as the reverse complement.
GAATGGAAGATGGAAGTAAGTTAGGGAGGAAGGATGAGTAGAAATAGTTGAGAGTGTATGGAGATTTGCCTTATGGTGGAATTTAATGTTTTTCCTTCTGAAAAGAAAATGTGTATATATGAATATTCATAATTACTTAACTAAACTACAATTGTCTAAATAACATTGTTGAGCTAGATTATTGTAATTAAGGGATTTCAAAAATATTTGATTGGTTTATTATCTTTTATAAAATTAATAGTCTTGTTGATTGGATTGGATGCATACATAAATTACTATAGAGGTGAGAGTTATTATTATTAGTACATGCACGAGATTTGTATGTACTAGCTACACATGCATTTCTTGTACATGTACACTAGTATGTATGAGTTTTCTTGGCTTACTTACTGATAATGTTGGTTATTGGATATGAATGTGTCAACCATGTGTCTTTTCCCTTGTATCATAAAATACTTTAACTTCAAGACGAAGTTTCCTGAAGGGTGGGTGTATGTAACAACCCTGAGTAATTAATCAATTGACATGATTTAAATAATTGTTTAATATATATTAGTTTAATTAATTAATTAATTGTCCTGATTAAATATTTGTTTGATGTGTATTAATTTAATTAATTATTTAATTAATAATAATGATTAAATATTTGTTTAAGGAATGTTGGTTTAATAAATCAATAATTTTCATTTTGAGGCTTAGCGTATTGGTAGATGACTCATTAATGAAAATGGGACAAGGTGGTTGACACCAAATTGAGGGAGGGTAATTGAGAATTAATGAGGGAAGAAAGCGGTGAATGATGGGAAGGGAGGATAAGGAAAAGGGGGAAACACTCGGGAAGGAAGTGGGGGTTTTGGGGGAGCATTATTTTTCATGCTAGAGGAATGTATTACTAGTTTGGTTGGGGAGGAGCTTGTTGGAATGTATTATTGTTGTGGTTTTGCTTGAGGATCTTGTTGGAGGTTTGTCATAGGGGGCACCGGGTTGTTGGGGATTTTGGGCTTGGGGTGCCAGGAAACCGCAAGGGTTCCTGGAGCTAGGGAGCTGGAGAGGTTATGTTCCTAGCTGGCTGGGAGGAAAAGATTTAGTTTCCAGGTAGTTTGAAATAGTTAGCAACAACAAGAAAGAAAAGGGACAAACTTCTTCTTCAAGAGGTATTTTCCCAGTATTAATTATGTTCTGAATGAAAGTTATGATATGTATCTAGGTATTGAAATTGTGTAATATTTCAAATTCATTTGCCGGAGAATCCACAGTTGGTGTCATTTTGTCATCGACGTTTCGAATCCGGATCGAGATTTATCATCAGGACTAATCGTCAATTAGAGAGTTGGCCGATCTTCGTCATTAATAGTGTATATGCAAGACAATAAGTAAGATAACCAGGTCGGCTAAATGTAACCCTAATTCGGATCTAATTAAAAACAAATTAATTATTAATGAGTTTTAAACGTAACTTTGGATAGTGAATAATATGAATAATTAAAGTTTTTTAATAGTTATAAATAATTTAATGTTTTTAGGGTTAGAAGGAGTTTAATTATATAATATTACTTAATAGTATTATGTTTAACATTTTGATTTTTAATAGAGCTTAAAGAATTAATAAATTAAGATGATTAGTGATAATTATTAATATATCGTGAGTGATTTTATAGATGTTGATATCTCTAAATAGGTATAAAGTTCTAGGGTTTTGTAGTATTTGTTTTGTAGTGTTTTTTGTTTATAACCTAATAATCTAATGATAATTAGTAATAATAATTAATATAACATAAGTGATTTCTAAATGTTTGATATGTCTGACAATGTATATAGGTCTAGGGTTTCTAATGTTTTGTTTAAAAAGTTTTTTTTTTTAAATTGGTAGTTAATCAAGATTAGTGATAATTTATTAATATATCATGAGTGATTATCTCTAAATAGGTATAAAGTTCTAGGGTTTTGTAGTGTTTTTATTTATAACCTAATAATCTAAAGATAATTGGTAATAATAATTAATATAACATAAGTGATTTCTGAATGTTGATATGTCTGACAATGTCTATAGGTCTAGGGTTTCTAATGGTTTGTTTTAAAAAAATTTAATTTGGTAAGTAAAAATAAATCTAGGGTTAGCTTAGGATTGAATTTTATCTTATTATATTAATTGTTAATATTTCTAAATATATGTATAATTCTATTATATATTCTAGGGGTTGATTTATGATTCAAGTTTTTAAGTGTTTAAGAATTAATGTATAAAGTGTCAAAGGATTAGGGTATGTATATGGTTTTAATTAGTGATAAATATAGTACTATGTTGTTTAATAAGAATAATGTGGTAGGTAGTATAGGGTTAGTTGGAATTTTACACCTAGTTACCTACTTCAAAGGTAGAACATAAACAAGTAAGGAAGAGGAGGAGGAAGGTGTCAAACCTAATTTGATCTGAGAGGGTCTCTAAGTTAGTTGATTAATGGGTGCCAAAAGCTGCTTACTTCCAGGCCTCTGTCTCTGTTCATATTGTTAAGGTGTTTGATGATTTCTAGGGCTTCTCTTAGGCGTCTCTTGTAGTAATGGTCCTCTTTTGCTAAAATCTTAGTATCCTCAAGGCAGACATGATGTTTTGTTTTAAATGAGTGTTATGCTAAGGCTGAAGTGCAAGTGAGTTCATTTCTAATGTCTGCTTCGTGCTCCTTGATCCTTACCTGAAATGATCATCCGGTTTCCCCAATGTAACACTTGCCGCATGAGCAAGAGACCTTGTAGATGCCTTTTCCTTGTTGTTGGTCTATGGGGTCCTTTACGGATTTCATTCTTTGTCTGATAATGATTAGGGGTTTGAAGGAGGTTACAATTTCTTTTCTTTTTAAGATCTTAGCAATCTTGTCTGTGACACCTCGAATGTAGGGAAGAAAGGCTTTTTGGTTGGAGGTTTGTTCCTTCTGGACTTGATTCATTCTATCCTTCTTATTCATTGCCTTTTTGATGTCTTTTTCTCTATATCCAATGTTCTTAAAGACCCTGGTTAAGTGGTTTATTTCCTCCTCTAGATGTTCCTTGTCGGAAATTCTTGCTGCCCTTGTGGCCATGATGTTGAGAACCCCCATTTTTTGAGAGGGATGGTGGTGGGAATCCGCATGAAGGTAGCTGTTTGTGTGGGTTTTCTTCCTGAAGACCTTGTGTCCCAATGTACCATCTTGTTTTCTAATCATAATCACGTCTAGGAAGGGTATGCTATTGTTTTCTTCTAGTTCCATGGTGAATTTTATGTTCTCAGAAATGCCATTGAGGTGCTCAAAGAATCTGTCCAGTTCTTCTTTGCCATGAGGCCACTTGACATTGGTGTCATCAACATACATTTTCCATATAGATGGTTTAAGGGGGTATGTTTCAAGGGCAATTTTCTCGAACTTCTCCATGTAGAGGTTTTCTACGATTGGGGATAAGGGGGATCCCATGGCTACTCCACTTGTTTGTTCAAATAAATATCCTTGGAAGCTGAAGAAGGTTGATTTAAGACAAACTTCTGCTAGTTTGGCTATTTGAGGGTCTGCAACCTCATTTATAACTTGAATGGCCTCATTTAACAGGATCTTTGTAAAAAGTGAAACCACATCAAAGCTGATGAGCATATCCTTTGATTCAATTTTCTCTTCTTTTATAAGTTCTACGAAGTCTCTTGAATCCTTGATGTATGAGTCTGTCTTGCCAACTAAAGGTCCTAGGATCCTTGCTACATACTTGGCTAGTTCATAGGTTGGGGAACCGATTGTGTTGACAATTGGTCTCATAGGAACTCCTTCCTTGTGGATCTTAGGGAGTCCGTATATTCTAGGGGTGATTAGGCAGCTTGGAGTTAATCGTTTCTTCATTGTTTTGTCTAGGTTGGAAGATTTTATGGCTTTTTTGACTTCTTTGATGACCTTGGATATTGGGTTGTTTTCTAAATTTTTATAACTACCAGTTGTGGTGAGATGTTCTTTCATTTTGGTGTTGTAATCCATTCTATTCATGACTACCGTGGCTCCACCCTTATCAGCTTTCAGAATCACAATGTTTTTATTGTTTCTGAGGTTATTGATGGCCTCATGTTCGTTTTTGTTGATGTTATTCTTTGGTGGTTTTGCATTCTTGAGGATTAGGGCGCAGTCCTGCCTGATAGTATCCTTGTCTTCATCGCTGAGGTTTTTTATGCCGTCTTCTATACTGCAGACTATGTTTTCTAAGGGAACAATTTTCACAGCAATTGAAAAACCCAATTCTTTCTTCAATATTTTCACCTCTTCGTTGTTTAAATCGTTGCTGTACAGATTTATTATCTTTTTCTCCTCCTTTGCTGTGTTATCATCGTTTGTGGCGTCTCTTTTATCAGCGAGTTTCTTCAGTTTACTTGCATGGAGTTCACTTGCTTTGCGTCCTTCTCCATCCGCTTTGAGTGCTGCGCTGGCGTCCAAAACCGTCCAAAGATCCGTTTTTATTTCGCACGCGAGATGAAGGTGGAGTTTGAATGCCGATTTAGATAGCCAATCAAGTGTTGAGCGTGTTCTCCTGATTTGTCCTCGGATTAGGGCGCGAATTAGTTGTTGGAAGGCTTTGAAGTTCCATCTACTGTATAATGGGTGGTTTATGAGAGAGAAATTCGGGGTAAGATCATTGTCTCTGCATTGTTTAAGAAATATTAGATCAGCAGCTCCGAATTAGGGTTACATTTAGCCGACCTGGTTATCTTACTTAATGTCCTGCATATACACTATTAATGACGAAGATCAACCAGCTCTCTAATTGACGATTAGTCCTGATGATGAATCCCGATCTGGATTCAAAACGTCGATGACAAAATGACACCAACTGTGGATTCTCCGGTAAATGAATTTGAAATTCCTCACCACAGAAATCTGAAAACAGTAATTGTGTAATATGTTGTAAAATATGTTTTGTGACTATTTTGGACAGTATTAATTGAGAATTTGATATTTAACTGATTAATTTGCTATAACTCTGTCATAAATTAGATAGAATTGTTGTAATGCAAAAATAAAAATAAAAATAGTAATTTAGATTACAAATTTACCATTTAACTTGAAGCCCTAATGAAGGGATTTACACTTCTTGTTCATCACTTTCTTTATTATTATGAGGAAATTTATAACAAAAATAACCAACACCACCATAATTAAAACATTTCAATGGAAGCATACCTTTATATTTGCCAATTCCTCTTTTCAACTTTCTGACAAAGTTTTCCATTTCTTCATCGTCTTCTAAATTATCGTTGTAGCTACAATTTGACTTTGAATTTTTCTTATTCGTTTTCTTTTTCTTCTTAGATGCCTTAAATGTTTCTTCCTTCATGACTGGATTATATTTGTCTTTTCTCATCTCATAGGGAGTGAGTATCCAATGTAACTCGTCCATGGTCATTGTAGCTAGGTCCACTCTTTGTTCTATAACTGAAATAATTGCATCAAATATCATCAGAAGAGTCTTTAGTACCTTTTGACCAACAACTCGTTCCTTCATTTCATCTCCCAGACCTTTTATGGAGTTTACAACTTCATCGAATCGTAGAAAATAGGCTACAATGTATTCATCTTCCTTAATTTTCAATTGCTCTAAAGTTTTTAAGTTTGGTCCTTTAAATTTGGCATCTCCTTCGTAGATATTCTTCAATTTATCCCAGATTTATTTTGTAGATTCACAATGCACAATATTGCTGTATGATGATTCATTCAAACCATTCACGACATCTTTTTTGTCTTAGAATCATTATCTTCAAGTTTTTTTCCATCCTTGTATGTCGGGGGAGTGGATGGTGCTTTGTATCCATCTACTACTACTCACCAAACATCGAATCCTTGTGCTTGTACATATGTTTTCATATGTATTCTCCAGAATTCATAGTTATGGCCGTCAAACCGTGGTACCCTAATCTTAGCGTAGTCTGTCATCTTGTTCCAAATCTTAGACTTCCTTTTGAAGGACCTTCTCTGATACCAATTATTCGAATACTGAGGGGGGGTGAATCAATATTAGTACTTTTAATCCTTTTTACCCATAATGTGTATTGTTTAATTTATGAGTAGATTAACAATAGCATTCAATATGAGCAGTGCACATAAGAAGTGAACAATAAAAAACCACACATAAACACAGTACACCAATATTTTATGTTAAAACCCAATGTGGGAGAAAATTACATAGATATCATTCGCACTATCACAAGTGTATAACTCAAACCATGTACAACTATGTCTCATTAATCATGTTCCATAGATATACAAAAAATCATAAGCAAAGTGTAATGAACCCTCACATAAACCAACAATAAAACCCTAACTATTATGCATCTTGAATCTATACCAATAACTTCAGCAGAACACCTCAACCAAAACCCCTTAAGCATGTACTAATAAATACAAGATTTTCCTAAAAAATATACCCAACAAAGTGTGCCAATGAAAAACAACAAATAGACCAACACTATACCTTTGTATATATGTCTCATACAATATGTACCATACAACCAATAATCCCTCAAGGTAAAATGATCAATCTCTTATGGCCATATCCCACACAATCACCAACATCCAACTACAAACGTGCATGCAATATACCTTTTTGATCTTGTAGATATATTTGTTGTACTTGAACATTGTCGTACTTTCGTGTAGACTCTCCTCAGCCTCTGTAACCTGAACCACCTCTCATCCTTTAGATATGGTAGTGTCTCATGTGACTAAGATGGATGTATTGTAGGGATGCTTAGTAGGAAACTTATTGTCTGACTCATGGGGATGACCCTAATTAGGGTTTTCTCATATTTTCCCACTCTCCTTTGCAGCTACACAAATGTTTTGTAGCTCTTCCTTCGTTGCCTCAGATTTGTGCAACATTAAATATGTCAATGAGTACTTGTAATAACCTTTAACAAGATAGATATTCAATTTTCTCAATAGGTTCTAATGGGAGTACCATGATCTCTTATTTATACTCTCCAAGTTGCTTCCTTTAGGGGTCATATTCTAACCATTTTACCCATCTTCCCACTTTTAGGGATTAACCCACTTTCTTGTTGCAACTACTTTACCCATAATTAGTTATGACCTAATGCAGGTGCTAAATAGTTATGACCTGCGTTATTGAGTTATGTGATCCTACTTTTTAGTATTTAGATTACAAAAAGATCTATGATCCACAAATATAGGAAACAATTGGAAGGTTGGGTGACTATCTCAAACTATTTTGATGACTCATTTAAACCAACAAATGGAGGAAACATTTCCAAGTGTCGCTTGAAGGATATCCATAATATTTCATATGTTTGTAGGAAATATCAATATCTATGTATTTCTCATACATGGGGGGATTTGGAAAAAATTCTTTGATTAACCAGAGTAAATAAATTCATCCATAAGTAAATCTACAATGACTTAACCTATTAATTTGTTAGTCATTCTTTGAAACTTTGAGTCATTTTCTCTAGCTATGAATAGATTTTTCATGTATTCTTCACATAGAAAAAATTTCCCTTCGTCAGTCTAGGATGAAGGAAATCCCAACTTTATGAATTTCTCCAATTTGTTGGTGAAGAAATTAACATCCATTTTCAAAATGATGCCAATTCTTTTGACAATCCAACTATTGGATCTGACAACTCTTCTACCTTTGAAGATGATGATCCTTCTTTTAAAACTTTGATTTGACTTTCATATAATTCAATTTTTTCTCCCATCTATATCATCTTTCTTAGGAGTTGTTCTTTTTTTGGTTGAATAGCTTGTATTTCAGGAATCTGTACATGCTTAATGCCTAGGATATTGAGCTTTTTGTTCAACACTTGAATTTATTTGTCTTTTGAGTTTATTAATTCTTGGACACATGTTTCATATTTTGGATTCCCCCCCCAACTCTATTATCCATTTTTATAATTCCTCTATCCTTTTCTGTTGTGTTATGTTGCCAAATTTTTCATTCTTCGGCTGATTTATGAGTTTTTCATTTAATATTTGAATCTTTTTAATTCCAAGATTTTTTATTAGGGAATATCTTTTTATCATTTCCCTAGTTTTTCTATGCAGATCAAAGTTTTCTAGTGGATGAACTACATTCGGATCAATGGAAACATTTGTCACTTGCTTCTGCTCCTTTGATTCTATAATGACTATGTTTAATCTTCCTTTTTCAAAATCCACAGCCGATATCATTCTGGATTGAGATGTATCATGTTGAAAAATATGAGGAGTAATATCCTTCTTAATCTTTGTACCTGTTTGTCTTATTTCCATAAATTTATTTACATAATCAATGGATTGATTTGTAATCAATGATTCTTTTCCACTTTTATCTCCTTAAACTTTGGATTTTGCTGATGTTGATACTTCTACTATCATGGCATGACCTATATCTACTAATGTTATTTCTATCTAAATATCTCTATATTCTTCTTCATCCAATGTCTCCCAATTCTTCTTTTTAGTTGATCCACCATCTTCTATATCTGAATTCTTCGAAGTTGACTATGAAATCCTCCTTTTGTATATTTTTTCAAACTATTTTGGCGTTTGCATTACTGGAGACTTCAAATTCTGTTCTAATGAATTACGATGGATTTGAAAAAGGTTCTACAGATCTTTCCAACTATCTCGATTTGCCAATAGTTCCATTTTATCTTTTCCTTGGTGTTGATAAGGAGCTTGTCCATGTGAGGAATTTTTCGAAGATATTAGACCATGAGAGTCATAATCCCTGGTTCTCCCCGTTGAAAACCCATAGCTAAAAGAAGCTTTGTTGTAATCTGCAACATTGCCCTGGTGTTGAAAATAAAAGGACCTACCTCTTTTTTCAATTTGAAAGTCACCTTATGTTTCTTTTTCACAAAATGAACTTAATCAGTGTTTAACCTTTGTCTAATATAGTCAAGAGAAAAAATACTAGGAGTTAAGAAAACATGTAACATGAAAGGATGGAATTGGCAACCATAAACCCTTTTTTCATTGTAATTCTCAAATATATACCAATCTTCTACTCTTGTGCCTTGATTCAACTGAAAGAGTTTTTTTTAAGTTATGTTACAACACTAGTGATGATAATACAAAACATAGAAAAAAAAATTATTTGAAACTTAGAAATAGTTGGAAACTATTGAAGGGTGTGCCACTTTCCACCCAACCACATGAACAACTTCTCTTAGTGTATTACATAGATGGCCACCCCCTAGCCAAATTATGATGCCATGAGATAGAGTTCTTATTTTTCTCAAAAAACAACAAGAGACGAAGGTTCCTCTCCTTCTCCCATAGGAACCTGGAAATCTAGTCTTCTATCCACCAATCAAGGAGGCCTACTTTGAATTCTTGCTCAATCACTAAATTTCTCTACATCCCCATTTATCATCTTGATTAGAAAATTCTTCCCAATAGTTCATGTACCCATAAAAATTTATTTTCTAATTTCTCTCCATAACTAGAGAGCCACACTCATTCGTCTTCTTCAGAAAGGGTCCCCAGACCCATTCATGTGTCTCCTGCCCTCTCTACCCATGATTTTCGTCTTTTTATTTCCTTATACAAAAATATTTCATGGGTCAAATACCCCAATTCATGGTTTAGATTAGAAAATTCTAGGTGGGTACTATGCCCATTCTCTCATTGATTTCTGAGGATGACCAACCAATCACCAACTTGACTGATAATTAAATTTTTTTGTGCAGAGGACAATTCTAGGTTTCGAACATTTTTAATTCAATAAAGTATTGCTTGGTAGGGGTCATATCAATGAGTCATGGTTCCCCTCACCATTCCCTCTCATGACATCATAACCTATATAGGAAATACCCTTCAACAATTATTCATCATTTTCCTTTTTACATTAATATAAATCTATCCATAGTCTTCTAGTAGTAATATAATTATATTTACAATATGGGGGGAAACATGGGTGTTTCAATTTCCTCCCCCTTAAAGGAACACTATCCTTAGTGCTCTATGCATCTCAACAACACTAGTCATGTATTCTTCTTTCAACTACTTGAGCAATGTTGTTCCTCTATCTTGGTTTGGTCCTTTCCTAGAATCTTGACCTTTGTCACAAGCCTACAATAACTTCAAACAACAAGCATATTAATCATAATTTCATGCAAAAACAATTATTGTTCTTCAAAACTCAAGACAAAATATTCATATCAACATAATACTTATCTGTTCAATTTCATTGATCCACATCTAGTTGGTTGTATTATGAACTTGGACCACTATTTCCTTGACATACCCATTGTGTGCATGATCCCAACCAATAATTTACAAGAATTATTAAAGTCTCCTCTTCCTTTCGGTCACTCATTCTCTAGGACCAGGCTCAGGAATCTCATTCTATGCTATATAGTCCCTCAGGTGATCCATCTTTCCTTTCGAAGGCTTTCTCACACAATACAAATATTAGGGACTTCATCGAGTCTTACAGTCAAGGAGTCCCTCTGATTTTCTCTTCCGAGATGTCCCTTCAGCCTGTGTTACCACAACAAAACATATTCTATGGAGATCATGACTTGTACAGGGTTGTCATGTCACAACAATATCCTTTTTCCATGCTTCCCATCTTGACAACCATCATTTGTCCCTCCAGGACAAATATTTCATCTCATCTATATCACATGCATACAATAACCATGAGATATTATCATCGATTTATCAAAATTTTCAAACTTGTTACCCACATATTTCTAATTCCACATTTTTATTTCCAGACATGTTCCATATAGGAACCATATTTCATAAGCTCGAGACTTCTTTCCTTGGGAAGTTTGTCTCTTTTACATCCAACAGGTTTTGGTCTTCCTTATGTGTTCACAAAACTGCCATATCCAAGACCCCTGCAATTCATTATTCACACAACCAAACAAAATGTTAGTTTTCATGCACATTACACTTTCATTGCACACTTGCAATGGATTTCAAATATTTTTAAAAATATGTGTATACTAACAATCACATTCAAGTATTCAAAAAGGAAATACCATTCCTTAAACATGCATTACCTCATCATTCAATATTTTCCAAATGCAATCAAATATTAAATTATTTTAATCAATGTGCCAATGTCCATGGTCACATTCACACACACTGTACCCTTGCATTGATATCTTATTACCACATTTCATATGAGGAACTTTTCCCTGGAGTATTGGAACTCATCCAACCTCTTACCACATGGATCATCTATCCACATTCATTATTACAACATGATTGTTCCTCCTACCTTGAGTTGGTCATAACCTCAAATTAACACACCATGATATGAAATTAAAATTTAATAGGAATTCCTCCCAACATTATTTATTCACTAATAAACAAGGTTCCAACATTTATGGCCACCCAATTCCTCTATTTACTATTCTACAACTCTCGTAGAGTATCAGAAGGTCCTTCTCCATAATGGGTAGTCCATTTCCTACCCTCTGATGCAAACATGCATTTCCTCAATGCATTCAATTCTATGTGCTTCTTATGAGAACTTTTGTTCCCAATCAATCTTGATTGGTCAATGTACCCATGACACTATTGGTTCATGAATTTTCTTGCAAGGATTTCAATCATCGTTGACTGACATAGATTTACTCTCTTTATTATTCA